>CM065696.1:9119912-9139073 GCA_017654935.2 Phymorhynchus buccinoides | reverse complement strand
AATGAGCCAAGTAATGGCAATATAAAACAAATGGCATCAACACCAGTCACCATGACTTAATAGTTATCTATCACTATGACTTCAACAAAAACCACAACAATATTCCAAAAGGTTACAACAACACGCTTTTAAAGACACACCAGATCCATGAGTGAAAATCACGGGTGTCACGCGTTTCCCTCTCTCGCTGGTAAGACATCTTGTTTTGACCAGGTCTCACTACCATACAAATGCCCCCAAATTCGAAGCCACACATCCTTTTAAAGAGAAGCCTCAATTTGAACATGGGGGCATTTCTATGTGGGTCACAGCTACCCAGAAAAGAACAAGGGACTTAATCGTGGCGCGTCTGTGTATCTTTAAAGACCCACAGAGCCGGCTGGATTAAGTCCCATGTTTTTTTCTGGGTCGGTGTGGCCCACATTCAGACTTTCCTCGTATACGGTCGAGGCTGCTCTTTAAAGTGATGTCTCGTTTCCGTGCAAGAGGCAATTTGTATGGGAGCAACACTTGGTCAAAATAAGATTTCTTACCAGCTATTTGAGAGATAACACGTGAAAAGCGTGATTTTGACACGTGACATACTGGGTCGTTAAAGACCCAACAGATCCATGAGTGAAAATCACGGGTTTCACGCGTTTCCCTCTCTCGCTGGTAATAAATCTTAGTTTGACCATGTCTGACTCCTACTCCCCTACAAATGCCCCCAAATTGAAAACGGGACAGAGATTTGAAAGCGCAGCCTCAATTTGAAGTTGGGGGCATTTGTATATGGGTCACAACTACCCAGAAAGAAAAAAACAACAACCAAGGGACTTAATCTTGATGGGTCAGTGGGTCTTTAAAAAGCTTGTTTTTGTTGTTGTATACATTAGAACGTTTACTTGGGTACTGTTTGAATACATACGTTTCTTTTTTCGCTGCAGTCTATGCGTGCCTCTGTATCTGTCTATCTGTCCGTCTGTCTGTAAGTTTATCAGTCTCTCTCTCTCTCTCTCTCTCTCTCTCTCTCTCTCTCTCTCTCTCTCTCTCTCTCTCTCTCTCTCTCTCTCTCTCTCTCTCTCTCTCTCTCTCTCTCTCTCTCTCTCTCCCCCACCCAGCTCGCCCATACATAAACACATACTTACTTACAACTTCTTCTTGTTCTCCGTTTCCAGGCCTTATGGCGACAATGGCTAAGGTATGAGATATGTCGGGTTTTCAGTTTTCACTGGTCTCCCCGCCGCGTACAGCCGACACATTCCGATTTTGGAGGAGTTCGAAGGAGACAAAATTATTTGGAAGATTGTTTTGAGATTAAAAACAAAAGGCAGGAGAACGGCCCAATAAGTCAGAAAGATAGCAGATGATAGAAAACAAAAAGGGAAAAGACAGAGTCAAAGAGAGTGACAGATCAGAGGAAGTTACAAGCACATAATTTCCAGAAGGTGGGGGAACTATTTTTACTTACAACAATTATGACAATGGTATCGTGTTCCGTTTACACACACAAAACAAGAAGAAGAAGAAGAAGAAGAAGAAGAAGAAGAAGAAGAAGAAGAAGAAGAAGAAGAAGAAGAAGAAGAAGAAGAAGAAGAAGAAGAAGAAGAAGAAGAAGAAGAAGAAGAAAACGCAGAACAATAAAGGCATCAAATCACTGCGAGTGCTCTAATTGTACTCACAGCTACTTCTTCTGTGTTTTCATGTACAGAACATGGACTGTCGAAGCTGTGGAGAGGTGTAATAAAACACTAACATCGATCATTCAAGTATACACTATTGTCTGACACTGCTTTCGGGAACGTTCTTGTCTGTTTGTTTGTTTGTCTGTTTGTTTGTTTGTCTGTCTGTTTGTCTGCCTGAATGTCTGTCACACAGTCCCTCTTGGGGTGTGTCTCTCTGTCTGTCTCTGTTTATCGTGTGTCTTGCTGGTTTCCTTCACTCAATGACCCCCCCTCTCTCTCTCTCTCTCTCTCTCTCTCTCTCTCTCTCTCTCTCTCTCTCTCTCTCTCTCTTCTCTCTCTCTCTCTCTCTCTCTCTCTCTCTCTCTCTCTCTCTCTCTCTCTCCAGATACAGAGGCACGCATAGTCTGCAACGACCAGTATATATAGATATTGCCCGCACGTTATGTTGCAACACCTACTGCAGTCTCCAACCGAACCAACGAACAGATACTGCTGGACTAAACGAACATTTCAGCTGGACGGTATGATGTTGTTGTTTTCTTTAAAGGAAGACTTGTAATGCCTTTTCTTTTTATAAGGTTTTATATTAATCTCATCGATTTTGAATTATCATCGAATAACTGTGAACAATATAACGTTTTTATTGTTGGTATTTGATATTTGGTATTTTATAGTCACAGAGGCGTCTTGCTGACATTTTATGACTTTGCCAATGACAGATTGGAGCATGTGCACTCCACAAATCAAGCATTTGTGTTGAAAAACAAGCAAGTAAAAAACTCAAACTCAAACTCTTTTATTTGTCGTAAAACCATCAAAGGAATTATTGACACAGAAGTAGTAAGTACATACCACGGAAGAAAGAAAATAAATAAAAAAACACAAGGTAAAGTTCGTGACAAAGTAAATGCAGCAGATAAAAAGAATACAACATTTGTATATTCTTGCTAATTATTTACTGCAGACAGCAAAGCATTCATAAATGTATCTTGCTATTTCAGGTTGAAAGGAATTTGATTTCAGTATGAGACTTGGAGACTGAAAATCTGTTAACAATAAAGAATGCAGCTGTCTGTTAATACCATTAATAAGAGCAAGCCGCAAATCGGTATACAGTGTACATGCATCTAGAAAATGAAGTTCATCCTCCACCACGCTACAAGATTGACAAAGTCTGTCTTCTCTTGGGATATTGCGATGGCGACCCCTTTCAATGTGAAGGTCGTGTTGACTTAATCTTAAGCGACATAGAGCTGTTTTATGTTTTACGTTCTTGCATGTTGTTAGATATGGCTGGATATTGTAAGACTGTGTGACTATGTTATAGAATTGAAGCCTTGAGGCACCACTGCCTTTAATGGTTTTCCAAAACTGTACATAATATTCTTTCAATTTATTAATTAATGAATATCTAAGTCTTTTAATATTAAAAGTGCCCTGATTTTTCCATATATGTGAGAAGCCCAGTGATTGAAGCAAAGATTTAACATATGTTATCCAAGGTGCTTTATTTCGAACTTCAGCTGATATCATATCATTATAATGCTTGCTTAATGTAGCTGTCTTCTTTTGACTCGATTATATGTACCCAAAATGATATTACTTGTCCTATTGTGTTAAGTGAGATTGGAAATCTTCCTAGTTCTGCTAGAACGGGTATTTTCATTGTCATTTTGTGTACCTCTAACAACCCTCTACAGAACCGAATATGTGCGTTTTCTGATGAACATTTCAGGGAGAGAAAATAATTAAATTGATTGGACATTTCAAAGCAATCCACCACCCCTTTGTTCTTTGACATATAATTAAATGGGAACCATACCTCAGCTCCATAGTTGACAATAGGGACTATTAACGTGTCAAATAGACGCATTGTGACATTAATATTTAATTCATCCCCACGTAAACATCGTTTGAGAGCATATGATGCTTTGTTTCCTTGTTTGGCTAGATGTTCTTCAGCTTCATGAAAATTTCCATTTCTGTGGAATATTACGCCAAGATATTTATAACTATCAACTATTTGAATGTAGTCACTGCCACATAAGAAATACGGCGCAAATTGGGGGCAATGTTTGGAAAACACTACTACTTTCGTTTTATCTCTGTTGATAGTAAGTCCCCATAGCTGGCAATAATTATATAGCCCATCTAGTTTGGTCTGTAATCCTGTTTTTGTCGTCGAGAGGAGTACTACATCATCCGCGTACAAGAGGCATGTTATTGGATTTTGAGTAAATTCATTTAAAAATGGGGAGGAGTCGTCATTTAGGACATCTTTTATGTCGTTTATAAAGATATTAAAGAGCGTTGGGCTTAGTACATTACCTTGAAGTACTCCCTTATTAACAGGGACAGAGGCTGTGTAACCATCGTTTGTCTTGGCACAAATAACAGATCCCCGATACATGTCCTTAATTATGCGAAAGCAATTTCCATCTATACCAATTTTAGTTAATTTTAGGAGCAGTGCATCATGCCATATATTGTCAAATGCCTTATGAAAATCCACAAAGCAGCAATAGAGACGTCCATTTTTTGTGCTTATAGTATGGTCGATTAGCTTTTTAAGAATGAATATGTGATCTGTTGTTCTTGATGATTTTCTGAATCCAGCCTGTTTTTTAATTAGTAGCTCATTCGTTTCTAAATATGTCTCTAGTCTTCTGTTAATAATTTGACAGAAGAGTTTTCCCAAAGTATTGCTAAGGGTAATACCACGATAATTATTGGGATTCATGGGGTCTCCTCCTTTAAATATGGGAATATTGATTCCATCTTTCCATTGACTTGGATATATACCTGCTTGCAGAATGGCATTAAATAATTTGTACAGAATATCAGTTATATTAGGTATGCTAGCTTTTAGCATTTCACTCGTTATGCAGTCTCTTCCAGGACTTTTTCTGTTTTGTAATGCTTTTGCTGCCTGTGTAATTTCTTTTTGAGATATAGGGATATCTAAATTTGATGTTTTATTTAAGGGCAACTTGTCCTGAAGTTTTCTTTTAACCTCTTAATTCTTTCCTATCTTCGTGAACGGTGATTTCTTTGCTTAATAAGTTTTCTAAATGGTTAACCCACTTTTTCCCACTTAGTGAGCATTTCTGGTGTTGTGAGGTATCATCTGCGTTTTTTAGCTCCGATAGTATCTTCCAAACTTGCTCTGGGTCGTTTTCGATGGCTGTATTTAAATTACGTACCAGAGCATTCTTATATTGTCGCTTTGTTTTCCTCAATGTTTGGTTGTATTTTTTCAGAGCAATAAAATATTTATTTAGAATATATCTACTAAACGGATTTCTGTTTAAGGCGTTCAATATGGATCTAACTTCTTTTCTTTGAACCGAGCATTCATGTGAGAACCATCTTTTGATCGCTTATTTTTCCGTTTTCGAATTTTGGGTTTGTATTTTACAGATAATTTAGCTACTGAAATAATTGTGTCCGTCAGATTCAACACAGAGTTTTCGATGTACTCTTCCGTTAACTCGGTGGTTTTGAGTTGGTTAGTTAGCTCATTTATTTGACTGGAAATAACGTTGGTTTTAAAGGCAGATTCTATTTTTTCAGCTGAATCTTCTCCCCAGAAGAAGGCGCAATTGGCAGCCGCCTCTTTATTGGTGGGGGCGTGTTTTTGTCTTACTGGATAGGTGGAGGATGAACTATTTTCTTTTCCATTTTCTTTTCGTACAGACAATCTTATGTGCAGCTCAAGAGGACAATGGTCTGAGAAGACCATCAAATTGTTAACATGAAATTTCATTATTTTTCTTATAAGATTCTGAGAACACAAAAAATAATCAACAACACTTCGTCCTCTTGACGAGAAACATGTAGGTTTACCCTGTAAGTCACCAAGTATCCTACCGTTAAGAATATACATATTATTATCCAGGCACAAATTGACAAGCTTTCGTCCAGATTTCTGTACAACTTTGTCTGCCGAGTTCCTTCCGTGCACAGAATCATGTCCATAAGCAAATGGCATATGATGCATATTATTATCCCCATCCATCTGAACAAAATCATCCAATGTCCCAGTGCGGGCATTGAAATCTCCACACAATACAATATTGTTATTACCCTTTGTGGAGAGCATATCTACGTCTCTTTCTAGTCGGTCCCATATTTCACGTGTGTGATCACGACCAAAAGAGGAACATTCAGGGGGTATATATACACAACCGACATAGGTCATATCATCATCAATGCCTCTAATAGTTAGCCATACAATATCACTATTACTCTGTGGTAAAAATGTAACACATTTTCTTAGGTTTTCTTTAACAAAAGCAGAGATACCCCCAGAGGCTTTTTGCGCCGTACCACGTTTCTGTCTACAATAGTGTATTCCGGGGGCAAATCCAGGTAAAAATAGATCTTTTGCTTTTTCTCTATCTAAATGAGTTTCCTGGCAAAAAACAATGTCATATTTGGAAAAGGTATCTGTCACTTCTTTTACCGTGAACTTGTTTGTCTTAATTCCTTCTATTTGTTCTCTAAAACCTCTGATGTTCCACGACAAAATTCTAATAACAGGTGTGGGTTTAAACATACATTATAGCTACGGTGCTAAGGCCGTCAGAGAGCAATCTCCTTCACCAAGTGGGCAAAATGAGTATGAAAGATTATATAATGGTTGGCCGCATCATTTGAGTAGGTAATTCAACATCATCAAGTGAACAAACACAAGTTTATCAAAAAACATAAAACATAATAAAAGCGTACACCGCCATGACCCTTATCGGTCTCAATAATAGTGGGATACAGTTATCCGTAAATCTCTCTCTATCTCTATATCTCTCCCTCTCTCTCTCTCTCTCTCTCTCTCTCTCTCTCTCTCTCTCTCTCTCTCTCTCTCTCTCTCTCTCTCTCTCTCTCTCTCTCTCTCTCTCTCTCTCTCTCTCTCTCTCTCTCTCTCTCTCTCTCTCTCTCTCTCTCTCTCTCTCTCTCTCTCTCTCTCTCTCTTTACACACACTTTAATTATGACAATGGAATTACAATTCTTGAAAGTTGCCTAACTGACTTATTGTTACAGTTGGATGATATTTACATTATGGTTAGTGGTGATCTCAACAGCCGTATCTCTAACATCTCTCCTTCTCTTCCTGACAACAATTTCACCAACTCTCAAGTTAAAAGTTGCTCTGTTACATCCACCCGTTGTTCTCATGATAAACATGTAAATGGTTATGGCAGATCCTTGCTTAACTTGTGTACTACCTTTGATTTGGCTGTATTAAATGGAATGTGTAACGGTGACCAAGAAGGTCGCTATACATATGCAAGTGTGAATGGAAGTAGTATGAATGACTATTTTATTTTGTCAAATGATTGGCATAACCTTTTATGTGACATGTTTGACCTACATATTGCTGACAGGTTGGAATCAGACCATTTTCCCGTTGAATTTTGTGTTGTTACTTCCCTTGTTAATTCTAATACAAATGTAGTTAATGGTGAGGTAGAAATCATACAAAAGATTAAATGGAACGACGAAAATGGTAATGTGTTCTATTCAAACATGTGTGGTGATAACATACAAGATAAACTGCATATTGCCTTAGAATTAATTGATGAAAATGTGAATGAAGCATTAGAAATGTTTAACGACTGTGTTAGGGAATCTGCTGCTTCCATGAAAAAGACCATAAAAATTGATAGCATTAATAGTAATAGGCAAAATTGGTTTGACATGGATTGTAAAAACAACAGAACAGAGGTACGCAGATTATTAAGAGCATTTCGTACAGCTTCAAGCCAAGCTAACAAGGACAGTCGTAACACTGATAAGGCAAAAAAGGTTCATCACGCTAACAATAACTACACACAAGCAAGAAGAGAATATAAAAAGCTTTTAGAGAGAAAGCGTAAAGAATTTAATCAAAATATTTTAGATAAGCTATGCGAGTCAATTAATAATCAAAAATAATTTTGGACATGCATGAATAAAGTATCTTTGAAAAAGAAGCAACCTAAAAACAACATTCCCTTAGAAAATTGGTTTCAACACTTTAAAGCTCTTTTAGATGTAGAGACTCAAGATGCTAACACTTTCGATATTCCAAACATGAACAATGATTTTATGAATCGTCCAATTTCTCGTGAGGAGGTAGAAATAGCTTTGAGAAAAGTAAAAAAGAAAAAAGCTGCTGGTCCTGATGGAATAATTGGAGAATTGTTGAAAAATCCTTGTGATAAAATTATATAATTTTTTGTTAAACTTTTTAATAAGCTTTTCGACAGGGGTATTTATCCAGAAAATTGGTGTGAGTCTATAACTATTCCATTATATAAGAAAGGTAATGTAAATAATACAAACAATTATAGGGGTATTTCGCTTTCAGACATTAGTAGTAAAGTGTTTAGTACAATTATTAACAGAAGATTACAAGAATATGTCAATTATCATAATATAACTGGTGATTACCAAGCTGGCTTTAAAGCAGGATACTCAACAGTAGATCATATGTTCACACTCATGGCATTAGTTCAAAAGCAGTTCTCCCTTAACCGCAAGCTATATGTAGCCTTTGTTGACTTCGAGAAAGCTTTCGATTCGATTAATAGAAATTTATTATGGCCTATTTTACTAAAATCAGGAATAACAGGAAAATTATTTAATTGCGTAAAAGGCATGTGTAACAGTGTAAAACAAGAGTACGATCTGGAGGGAAATTAACTAATTACATAAATTGCACCAAAGGAGTTAAGCAGGGGGACGTCTGTAGCCCAATTTTGTTTTCTTTGTTCATTAACGAACTAGCTTTAGAAGTAATAAATAAAGGAAAGCATGGCGCTAGATTTACTACAGATTATTTTGAACTATTTATTTTACTACTGGCTGACGATATAGTTTTACTCTCAGAAACACCTGTTGGGTTACAGACACAATTAAATAACCTAAGTAAATCCGCAAAACATTTACAATTAAAGGTTAATCTTGATAAAAGTAATATTATTGTTTTTATGAAAGGGGGATACTTAGCAGCAAGGGAAGTGTGGGTTTACAATAACTTAACAATGCCAGTAGTAAATGTCTATAAATACTTAGGTATTCTCTTCTCTACTCGTTTGAGTTTTACAACAGCCTGCAGAGACCTTTCAGGGAAGGCTAAAAATAGTATGATTTATCTTCTTAAGAAACTTAATACTTTAGATAATTGTTACACCCGTGCGTGAGGGGAAATAATCAACATTAACAATCAAAGTGTATGACTATGCAAGTGCATGAGAATGTTCGTGTTTCTCTCTCTCTCCAAATTATCCACACCTCACGACACAGATGAACAATCAACAACAGTCCACAAAAGCAGGTAGAATTCAATCCTGGTCAACTATTAAATCAAAAGAAAGCTTCACATTCAATTATCATTCATCTTCAGTTCACTCTCCACACTAAATATAAAATTCCTACGGCTGTTTCTCCTTTTCTTAATATACCTAGAAAAAGGAAACTATTTAAATAACACAATTTCTTAATTAATCCTCAAATTGTCTCCCATTTCAGTTTTCCAAAACCATCTCCATTTACAAGTACACAAGTAGTAGGTTCCTTCGTAGTTATCCAAAACTAACTCATTTTATCTACTACTCAATCCCACAAACCAAACTGGCAGTAAATAGTGCAGGTGCTCCCAGTGCACTCCTGCCGTTTTCTCTTCAACCAGGCCCGCCGGTGCAGAACGAAGTCGCGTCTGCCTGCGTGCATCCTGGTGTTGCCGACTCTGTCACTTTGCTCCAGACCGCCGCACGGAAAGGATAGTCAGCGCGTCAAAGGAGATGGGGCCCATGCCACACCACTCTCCTAGCCAGCCACAGAAGCTGAAATGATCGATACCAACCATATACAAGCTATCCAAAATATGTACGTGTTAACAGCCCACGAGACTTACCAACCAAATAGTCTCCTGTTAACAAAGAACAAACCACCATCAAAATGGAACAAACTGATTATTACCAAACAACAACGCACTCAACACAACACCTTGGAACCTGCAAACTATCATTGACTTCTTCCAACATTCACAAAGAGTAATACCTTTGACACACCACCCTGACGTCGATCACAACCAAGTAACGAACTCACCAAAAGAAGCCAAAAATTAGAATTCCATACAAGGAATGCAACAACTGTATTCATAGAAATAACAAGAGAGTAAACCCATAGGTACGAACCTGCATCAACAGCAGCTTACAAAAACATAAGTGAGTTGCCCCCGGTCCACATCCCAAAGCTAACAGCTGAGGACCAAAAAAAAAAGTTGTGTCCCATTCAAGACAAACATGGCAACTGAACTCAACTGAACGAAAACCGTCAATACACATCTGCGCGTCACGTGATACGCATACTGCGCTGAGGTTCCAAACCAGAAATATGGCATCACAAAAAACGCCCAAAACACTGCGTAACAATAATAATTCAATGGAGCTTTTCGTTAAGATTTTTGATACATACATTCAACCTAAATTACTTTACGGTTCTGAACTGTGGGGTCTTGACAGAAATGTGTCCTCTTACTGTGAATCTGTTCATTTGTTTAGTCTTAAAAGATTTTTGGGAATAGATGTAAAGACCCCAAATGATTTAGTGTATGGCGAAACTAATAGATTTCCAATGTATATAAATTCGGCGATAAGGTGTATTCGTTATTGGTTGAAGCTACTAAAACTGAATACGGATCGTTTACCAAAGAGATCATACAATATGTTATGTGACTTAGATGTTCGTGGAAAATGTAACTGGGTGTCCAACATACGTTTCTTTCTTTATGAGCTTGGTTTTGGATATGTTTGGGAATCCCAGGGAGTTGTTCATGAAAGTGGATTTGTAAAATGTCTCCACCAAAGATTAATTGATTGTCGATGGCAAAACTGGAATAATCATATTGGGACTAGTGACAGATTTAAGATATATAGAGGTTATAATTCTGACCATATAGTTCAAACTTATCTTACTTTAAATTTGGAAAAACATTTACGTTACGCCATGGCTAAATTTAGACTAGGTATATCCCCAATTAACGAACATTTCTATCGCTATAGAACGGTAAATGGTAATGAGCTTTTATGTCCTTTGTGTAAGAACTCGAATGAGGATGAGATTCATTTTGTTCTAGTATGTCCTGTTTTGAATGACCTCCGTAAAAGATATATACATACAAAATGTTATGTAAATGTATGCTTGTTTAGATTTTGTTTGCTGATGGCTTGTACTGAAAAAAGAACTGTTCGTAATCTCACTGAATATTTGTTTAAAGCTTTACAGTTAAGAGAATGTTTGTTATCATGAATGTTCATACTATTTTCTATCATATTTGTGCTACCGATGCATGTCTTTAAATTATATTGTATTGTAAAATATTGTACCGCCCCTCATTCATATGGGGCTTTGGCCTTATTGGATTAAACATCTGAAGTCTGAAGTCTGATGTCTCTCTCTCTCTCTCTCTCTCTCTCTCTCTCTCTCTCTCTCTCTCTCTCTCTCTCTCTCTCTCTCTCTCTCTCTCTCTCTCTCTCTCTCTCTCTCTCTCTCACACACAGACCCCCACATACACGTTCATGCATTCGAATGCACTCTCACTCTCTCTCTCTCTCTCTCTCTCTCTCTCTCTCTCTCTCTCTCTCTCTCTCTCTCTCTCTCTCTCTCTCTCTCTCTCTCTCTCTCTCTCTCTCTCTCTCTCTCTCTCTCTCACTCTCTCTCACACTCACAACCCCCCACATACACGTTCACGCACTCAAATGCACACACACACAAGTATGCATTCTCATCGTGGCCTCGTACATACTCACGTTCGCGTACACATGTGCATAAGCATACACGGTACCAGCATTTACATGTGCGTGTACATACAATACATACATACAATACATACATACAATGAAACGTAAATTGTTATCCCTAATAATCATTACACAACTTGCTGAGAAGACAGAATTAAAAATTAATAATATCCCCTCATTTTGTTTTTCTTTGCTTTGTTGGGGGTTTTCTGTTAGTATATACGTCTGTTCCAGTTGTCATATCGATTGTAGGGTCTGTAATCGCTGTCATCTCTGTCACTTCGTCTGTCACGGTAATTTCTGTCTCGTCCGAATTTGGGATGGTCATCCTTGTTGCGGTGTTCAGTGTCTTGGCCGTCTCCATGGAAACGCCTGTCTGGTCCGTTCATCCTGTTGAAGTGTGGTCGTCGGAAATGTTGTCGTGTTCGCCAGTCAGACTGTCTGGTCTGCTAAGTACGATCGTCCTGGTAACGATAGTTCGTGTAAATAAACAACAAGGTCGTCGTTTAACATTACATATCATTTATTTATTTCACAGAGACGCCTGGAATTTGTTATAGAGCAAAATCATCCCAAGCTTAAGCTTAGTATTTTTTTCTTTGAGTGAAAGATAGATTGATAAGATAGATAGATAGATACATAGATATATACATAGATACATAGATAGACAGATAGATACATAGATAGATAGATAAATAGATAGACAGACAGACAGACAGATAGATAGATAGATAGATAGATAGATAGATAGATAGATAGATAGATAGATAGATAGATAGATAGATAGATAGATAGATAGATAGATAGATACATACATAGAGAAATTGTAACGTCCTTATTGCGTTCGCCCTTAAGGACAAGTTCTTCTCGTGCGATAGTCTTCATAATATGTTGGCCGATCCTGGAGGTACTGCAATACCAGGTCAGCCCTGGTTGGCCAGTCTTCGCCCTCGTTTATGCATTAGATTGATACCGAAGCCCCCCCCCCCCCCCACCCCCCCCTCCCCCTCAAGGGGGTGCATCGGATATCAAGCTAAAGTCAAGTGAAATTGTTTGAAGGGGCCGCTTCACTACATATGATCCGATTCCAATGCGATGCGATTTGACATTATTTTGCGAGGCATGATTCTCGTGAAATTCAACTGTCTAACATGAAACTGATGAAACCATACTAGTTTTACACACTATTATTTTTAGTCCCCTGTACACGAATCTGATGAAATATCTATTATTTGTTTTTGTATCAGACATTCTATTCGATTCGTGTGTTGAGGTCTGCTTGAGCATAGTGATCGAACATAGTAGAATTATTATTTTAAGACGGAAATATTTCACGTGAATCATGACTCACAGACATCGTCACAATCGCATCGCATTAGGATCAGAATCATATGTAGTTTGCCGTTCCCTTAAAGTTCTTCTTATAAATCACCCCCCACCCCCACCCCCATCCCTTTGCTGTGGGCCTGGCCCAGCGTTAGGCTGGGTTGGGGACGGACTAGGTCCCCAGCTTGCTGTCCAGAGGCTGAACAGGGCCGGATCTAGGGGGGGGTGTGCTTTGGGTGCTGCAGCAGCCCCCCCCCCCCCCCCCCCCCCTCGGCTGTCAACGCTCTTAAGAAGTTCTGTTCTGAGCTCACAGGAGATGCCACAAAACAGTCTTTAAATGTTGAAAACTCGTTTTTGGCCAGGGGCCTTCGCACCCTGCACACCCCACCAGGGCTTTGCCCCTGGACCCCTGGACCAAAAGTCCGTGATCCGGTCCTACTGAAGAGCATTGTGCCTGTCCGGCAGCTCCACTAATGCTGGACATATCAGACTAGGGAGTCTGCAAATCTTTGTATTCTACCCACCCACCCCTAAGTGTGTATCATATATCTATTGTTTTTGTCTGGTCCGTCCGGCGTCAGTCCGGCGGCGTCCGTCCGGCTACTCGTCCGTTTTTCTAAAAAAACTATTCAGTCTATCATCATCAAATTTGGTATACTAGTTTAAATTCAGTTCATTTACTTTCTTCTAACTTCTTTGGTGACCTGGCGCTACGCGTGACCTTCGTTTTCTTGTTTTCTTTTTCAATATCAGCAAAATATTCAACCTGATGAAGGAGTCCGATTGACGAGAAGAACAAGAAGAAGGAGAAGACTGTTTCTATTGTTTTTCTCAACAGATGGCGCTGCTAACAACAGCCATCGTGGCGGTGATCGTGGGCGCCATGTTGTACCACTACGTCATCAACCGGAAGTCCAAAGCCTCCAAGCCCTACCCCCCGGGCCCTCGGGGCTGGGAGCTGGTCAAGGCGTTCTTCTCGTCCTTGGACGGCTCCCTAGCTCTGCAGATGGAGCAGTGGGTCAAGAAGTATGGCGACGTTATCTACTTCCCGCACCTGCAGGGCTCCATGCTGTTCCTCGCCACGCCCTCTGCCGTCAAGGACATGTACTCCGGCAGGTGAGGTTTTTTTTTAAATGAGAGCGGTGCTTTCCCTTGGTTTGGTTGTTCTTTTTTTTTTAACGGCTTTCCTGCGCATCACACTTTCTATTGACCCTTCCCGTACCCCGTGGGTGTGTTTGCTCCCATACGTTCACGTTTTGCTTCATATTTTCAAAACCGTTCATTGAATCTCGCTGAAATGTTATGACGTTATCCATGAAAGGTTCGAGCACGTGCATGCCGAAAACCAAGCATTTGGGTGGAGCAACAAGCGAGTAAAGAAACAACGAAGTCGTCGTTTAATATCAGGTATAGGGAAAGCCATATGTCCACTAAAGTCTTACGACTGTATGATACGATTCGATCAAGTGGTCTCCAAGAACAAATGTGATTGGTGCATCGCGATCAGGTGATGGAATCATATCGTACAGTTGTGCGATTTTAATGGACGTGTGGCTGGGCCTTAGGAGAAAGCTTGATTAAGAGAAAGCAGGATGTCAGTCATGTTTATGAATTGTTGCCCTATAAAACCTGTTTGTTCTTACAGTGGCAGGCCCTATCCTAGTTTGACGTATTTGTTCTCTTCGATAGAACATATTAGTTCTTATTAATTTGTATCTACTGATTATTTGTAGAGCATGCATATTGTTGTTGTTGTCGTTGGTGTTGTTGTTGATGATGATGATGATGATGATGTTGTTTTTACTTATTCGTCATGTAAAGCATAAAGAAAATAATGCACTAATTTCATGTTACGATGACGACGACGACGGCGACCACGATGATGATGATGGTGATGATAATGGTGATGATGATGATGATGATGATGATGATGACGACGACGACGTTAATGATGATGATGATGACGACGATGTTAATAATGACGATGATGATGATGATGATGATGATGACGACGACGATGATGATGATGATGATGATGATGATGATGATGATGATGATGCAGGGCCACAGAGAAGCATACCAATGACAGGATGTGGTCCTATGTGGCGGACAAGCTGTGCCTCAGGAAATGCATGACCTTCTCTAACCCCTCCGACCCCAACTGGCCCAAGATGAGGAAGCTCATGCACGCCAACGTCAAGGTCTGTCTGTCTGTCTGTCTGTCTGTCTGCTTGTCTGTCTGTCTGTCTGTCTTCTGCTTGTCTGTCCGACTGGTTATTTGTGTGCATTTAAAACAAAAAATCCCGATATGCTACATATGAAAATCAAAATTGGCCTAATTTAATTTACTATTTTTGTAGCTAGCATTTTTTTCCCCGTCAAAAAATGTCCATCGAACTTTCTTCCTTGATGTACATGTCGAACGTAAACTAAATGTTTAAAAATGTAGGATATTGAGGGCATATTTGGTTGACTGATTGCAGTTTTACGGCGAGGGGATAGGAGTGATTTGAAGCATGTTTGTTTGACTGATTGCAGTTTTACGGCGAGGGGATAGGAGTGATTTGAGGCATGTTTGTTTGACTGATTGCAGTTTTACGGCATGGGGATAGGAGTGATTTGAGGCATGTTTGGTTGACTGATTGCAGTTTTACGGCGAGGGGATAGGAGTGATTGAGGCATGTTTGATTGACTGATTGCAGGCATGTTTGCATTGACTGATTGCAGTTTTACGGCGAGGGGATAGGAGTGATTTGAGGCATGTTTGTTTGACTGATTGCAGTTTTACGGCGAGGGGATAGGAGTGATTTGAGGCATGTTTGGTTGACTGATTGCAGTTTTACGGCGAGGGGATAGGAGTGATTTGAGGCATGTTTGTTTGACTGATTGCAGTTTTACGGCGAGGGGATAGGAGTGATTTGAGGCATGTTTGTTTGACTGATTGCAAATACAAATTCGAGGGTATATTTGGTTGACTGACTGCAGTTTTATGTCGATGGGATAGAGGACATTGAAAGGCATGATTGGTTGACGACGACGATGATGATGATGATAACGATGGAATAAATGTTTTAAAATATGAGATCCGCAAGACTTGGGCCGATGATTCCTCTGTTATATTATGAAAAAAATAAGACATGCCTTTACCTCCCAAAGTCATAAATAACATAATATGTTTGGATAACAGACCCTGATTTCAAACTTCTTTATTTTTAGCGAAATGGGTGTTAAATCAACATGATGTCCAAAAGCGACATCAGCGGTGAAAGGGTTGGTAATGCATAAAGTTAAGATAGACTCATTTGACTTGAGCTTAAACAATGACTTGATAATCTTCAACATCATCTCCCTACAACTGAACGTATCTAAAATGGAAATTACACGTACAGTGACGACGAGGGAACAGCGAAATTTGAGGACATGTTCGGTTGATTGATTCCAGTTTTATGGCGAGGGGATATACGAATGTGAGGGTGGGTTTGGTTGACTAGACTTTCTTCTGAATGATTGTTCTTTGCGGTTTCATAATTATAGAGTTTGACGATATTAGGAAAACGCAAAGTAGGGTTGCAACTTCTAAGTTGTTTGCGTGTGGGCATGATTGTTTGACTGATTGCAGTTTAACGGGAAGTGGGTAAAGGAAATTGAAGGGTATGATTGTTTGACTGATTGCAGCTTTACGGCGAGGGTATTGCGGAGTTTGAAAGGCATGTCTGGTTGACTGATTGCAGTTTTACGGGGAGTGGGTATAGAGAGGGAATTGAAAGGCATGAGTGTTTGATTGGTTGCAGTTTTACGGCGAGGGGATCGCGGAGTTTGAGGGCATGGTGACGGACGCCTTGGATCTGTTGGTCAAGCAGCTGGACAACAGTGCTGGACAGAACATCCTGATGAGGGACGTCATTGAGGACACCATCACATCGCTGATTGGCATACTGGTCAGAGAGAGAGAGAGAGAGAGAGAGAGAGAGAGAGAGAGAGAGAGAGAGAGAGAGAGAGAGAGAGAGAGAGAGAGAGAGAGAGAGAGAGAGAGAGAGAGAGAGAGAGAGAGAGAGAGAGAGAGAGAGAGAGAGAGAGAGAGAGAGAGAGGCAGAGAGAGAGAGAGGGAGAGAGAGAGAGAGAGAGAGAGAGAGAGAGAGAGAGAGAGAGAGAGAGAGAGAGAGAGAGAGAGAGAGAGAGGGGGGAGAGAGAGATGGGAGAGATAGAGACAGAGAGAGAGAGATGGGGGGGAGACAGAGAGAGATAGAGAAACAAACAAAACAAAGAGAGAGAGAGAGAGAGAGAGAGAGAGAGAGAGAGAGAGAGAGAGAGAGAGAGAGAGAGAGAGAGAGAGAGAGAGAGAGAGAGAGAAGTGGACCGGGTGTGGGGCAGAGATAGTGTATCTGTGTTGTTGTTGTTGTTCTTTAATTTAACGTCTTTTCACTTAGAAGTGATATTAGACATGAAAGTGTGTGTGTGAGTGTGTGCGCGTGGGTATGTGCGTGTGTATCTGTGTGTGCTTAAAGTGCATATTTATAAGTAACATTAGGGGATGTATGCTTAGTTAAAACAGTTTTTAAAAAAACATAATAATAATAATCAAATAAAATAAAAACTCCAGAATTGAACTATTATAAAATCAAAATGCAAACATTCTATAAACAAAAACCCAACAGCAATCATAGAAACGAGCCAAATGGACTTAACATTAAAATTTGTACAACATTCAAAAGAGATACAGCATCTTGGAATATACATTTGGATTAATCTTTTCTGAATTCCGAAAGGGCAGATTCAAAATAAGGGCAATAATATAGAATGTGTGTTGTTGTACAATTATCAATAGCATCGCATACACATTGAAGATTTGTTTGTGAATTTAGTTTTAAAAGCATTTAGCTTAAGTCTATAAAGTAGTGAAACAAACTTTTTAAGGCGTCTTGGATGTTTGTTTACATTTCTATTAATAAATACATAGTTTACTAAGGAATCTCTTTTCTGAGACTTCCATGATCGGGAGTTTAAACAACACTTTATGGAAGATTCAGGTTTATGTATTTTGTGAAGCATAGATTCTTTGTAGATTTTATCAAAATGTTCAAAAGAAGCTCTTGTAAGAGAGAATAGCCTTCTTGCAAACTCCAGGGAATGTGAGTATCCGTAGAATTAGCAGATTTGTTTGCCCCTGCCCGAGCAGTACGATCAGCCCATTCATTTCCAGAAATCGAACAATGAGATGGGATCCAACAAAAATCAACTGTGATGCCTCTTGATATAAGAATATGGATAAGTATTCTAATTTCTGTAATGATTTCAGCCCTGGTTTTTGGACTTGTTGATTCTAAAGCTTGAAGAACAGATTTAGAATCTACACAAAAAAGAACACCGTAGAAGTTAAATGGAACATCTATAACATACTGAATAGCCATTAAAATTGCTACTAATTCAGCTGTGAAAATGGAGGTCTTTACCAAGATAAAAATATTTTCGATTTTTAAAGTGGGAATGTCAAATCCACAGCCTGCATTATTGTCTAGTAAAGAACCGTCAGTAAAAAAATTGAAATGATTGGGATAACAATTGTTGATATGAGATTTAGCCTCACAGGCAAGAATGTTAATGTTATCATTTTTAGATATAGTTGTGTAGTTATAATCAAATTTTGACTTGCAAAGCTCCCAGTTTGGAATGGGACTTACTGGAAAACGCACAGCCAACTTCTTTTGATTTAAACCTGATTTTGTCAACAGTTTAGAAGAAAATGTTAATATAGTTTTATTAGAACGAATGCGTTTAGCACGTTTAGGAAAATGGATGTCAGACCTTATACCGTGTTCCGTTTGATTTGAATTTTGAACTGTAGAGCATCTTAAAATGTATTTAGCACACGCTAATGTGCGATGATCTTCAAGAGGTAAAACACCTGCTTCATAGTAAGTTCCTAAGTTCGAACCATGAAAGGGAACACCAAGGGCTAATCTAAATGCCTTACAATCTATGCTTTGAAGTTTTTTCAGTAAGTATTTGGGGGCATTAAAAAAGACCTCTTGTGCATATGATAATTTAGATCTAACTAATGCAGAAGACAAATGAATTAAGGTTTGTGTGTCTTGGCCCCAACTTTATTTACTAATTACTTTAAGAAGATTAAGTGATTTTCTTGCTTGATTTACAGCATGTTCCAAATGTAGATTCCAAGAAAGCTTAGATGTAATATATACTCCAAGAAATTTAATATCTGTAGCATAATTTAGTGTGATGTTATTTACTTTAAAGGGGAGAGCCTTATGAACAGATCCTCCTGCATCAAATAGCATCATATGAGATTTTTCAGGAGAAAGACATAAACCGTTTTCAGACATAAAATTAGCAATGTTATCCAGATCTTTTTGATATATTCTTCTAA
>CM065696.1:9109912-9114912 GCA_017654935.2 Phymorhynchus buccinoides | reverse complement strand
AACTTGATTTTAAAAGAACCCGTTTTAAGGCACGATTATAAACGCGGACAAGTGGTTTCAATGTCTTGTCACTGGCACAATCCCAGAGTGTTGAGGCATAGTCTATTAATGATTGGATGTGAGCACTAAAGAACTGTTTCTTAGCTTCGTAAGTGATAAAATGTTTTATTTTTGATAGCTGAAAGACTTTCTTTGATGTATTTTTGCTTAATTGAGAGATGTGGTCATTCCAGGATAGGTTATTATCAATAGTTATACCTAAAACTTTGTGAGACTTTACTTGTTCTATTTTGTTATTATTTACACAAATATTTAGTGTGGTATCTTGGATGTTGTGACGTTTCTGTCTCGTAGTTATTAAGATGTATTTAGTTTTTTTCTGCGTTCAGTGACATATGGTTACAGTCAGTCCACTTAACGAGTTTATTTACGCTTTCCTGCAAGCTTACATATACAGTGTTTATATTTTGATGTGACGAGTGAAGCGTGGTATCATCAGCAAAGAGATCACAAAGTCATGGGGACGAAACAGAGAGGGGTAAATCATTGACATATACAGAAAAAAGAATAGGGCCAAGAATTGAACCTTGTGGCACACCACTTGTTATGCCACTGAAATTTGAAAATTTATTTTCTACACAAACGCATTGTTGACGGGAACTTAGAAACGAAGATATAAGTGTAACAGTGTCAGCTAAAAAATTATAAATTGATAATTTACGAAGGAGTAGAGAGTGGTCAATGGTGTCGAAAGCCTTTGCAAAATCTACGAAAAGTGCTGTTGTGTATTCGTCATTATTAATGTTAGCAAGCCATTGGTCGACCAGATTTATTAAAGCTGTATGGCATGAATGTTTTTCTCTAAAACCTGACTGGTTTGGATGCAAAAGGTCAAATTTGTCAATATGTAGTACGATGTTACGTTTGATGTGCTGCTCTAGTGGTTTGGACAGGACAGAAATAATTGAAATGGGTCTATTATTAGAGGGATCGTTTTGGTCACCTGATTTGTAAAGAGGAATAATTTTACTCGTTTTGAAATGTTTAGGGAAATAGTTTTTGTCAATACATAAATTATATATGTAAGTTAAAGACTCTGTAATGATTGGTGCACTGAGTTTTATAATGTTAGTGTCAATTTCATCTAAGCCTTTTGCTTTGGATTGTTTGAGTTTGATTAAACTGTTATAAACTTCGAACACAGCTATGGGTCAATGATGTGTTATAAACTTCGAACACAGCTATGGGTCAATGATGTGTTGATATGTTTTTCTTTGCAAAATTGTTTTAACTCGTGTAAGTCATTTTCTTTTGATTTGTCATTTTGAATAATCTGGTTTGCAATGTTAACAAAATAGTGATTAAGTTCGTCAGTGGAAATGTTTTTTGCAGAGGGTTGTTTTTTAGAAATGTGTTTATTTGTGATACAATTTATTGCTTTCCATATGGATTTAGATTCATTTTTAGAACCTGCTAGATTTTGGAAAAGAGAGAGAGAGAGAGAGAGAGAGAGAGAGAGAGAGAGAGAGAGAGAGAGAGAGAGAGAGAGAGAGACACACACACACGGACTCACGCACGCACACGCATACACACACACACTAATGCACACACATACACTCTCTCTCTCTCTCTCTCTCTCTCTCTCTCTCTCTCTCTCTCTCTCTCTCTCTCTCTATTTGTTGTTATCTTTACCCCCCCCCCCCCTTGTTTCCCTACTTGATACGGGCAGAAAGGCCTAATCAATAAAAGTTTTTGGATTGGATTGGATTGGATCTCTCTCTCTCTCTCTCTCTCTCTCTCTCTCTCTCTCTCTCTCTCTCTCTCTCTCTCTCTCTCTCTCTCTCTCTCTCTCTCTCTCTCTCTCTCGTTATCTCTTTTTTTCTTCTCCCTCCCCACACACATGCGCGCGCACACACACATACACATGCACACACACACACATGCGCACATTCACACATGCACATACATGCATTCACCGTCTGTTTTATATAACGAGCTGTCATTGTGCTCCTTGAACTTTACTTTGTCCTACTGATTTCTAGAAGAGCGAGCACATTTTGTCTTTTAATTTTTTTTCTTGTTCTAAAACCGTTTGTCCCACCACGTTTCCATCTCCAGTGAATCGCTGAAATGTGTGTGTGTGTGTGTGTGTGTGTGTGTGTGTGTGTGTGTGTGTGTGTGTGTGTGTGTGTGTGTGTGTGTGTGTGTGTGTGTGTCTGTGTGTGTGTGTGTGTGTGTGTGTGTGTGTGTGTGTCTGTGCGTATGTGTGTCTCTGTGTGTGTGTGTGCGCGCGCGCGCGCGTGCGTATGTGTACAGGCCTGCCCCTTCCTGGACTACATCCCTGGCACCTACTACCACATGTCCCGAACCAAGATAGAGAAAGCGAAGGAGGTGGTCTACCAAACCGTCTTCCAGGATAGAAAGGTGAGACAGGGGGGAGAGAGAGAGAGAGAGAGAGAGAGAGAGAGAGAGAGAGAGAGGGAGGGGGGGGGGGGAGGGGGAGAGGGAGAGGGAGAATGTGGGTGGAAGGAAGAGAGAGAGAGAGACAATGACAGGTACAGAGAGAAAGAGAGTATACTTTAACTTTTCCCATTATTGTCGTGCTCGGATAACAAATAGGCTTAGGGATTTTCTTAAGGGACCGCTACACAACATACCATTCAACACAAATGCGATCCGATTGTGACGATGTCTGTGAGTCATGTGTTACGTGAAGTAGGCCTAATTCCGTCTAACAATAATTCTACTATTTCCAACCACTAGAGGTACGTAGAACGCAATAAACGAATCAAAATACTTAAATACAGATATTTCATCAGATTCGTGTACGGGGAACTACAATTAATAATAGTGAACAAAATTAAACTAGTAGGATTTCATCAGATTCATGTAGAAAGCAGAATGTCACGAGAATCATGCCTCACAACTGCCACAGTCGGACCGCAGAATGTCTGCGAAAAAGAAAAAGAAGTTTGAAAATGAATGGTTAGAATCATTACAGCCAAGTAATAAATGTGTATTCTATTACCCAAAAAACCCACACACTATAAAACAGTGCTTAAGAGAGAAAAAAACACCCATACCAGTCAATTACCATACACGTACGCAATTTCAATAATCACATATAAATTCCCCCCGTGGGGATACTGGGGGGTCTTTTGTACAAATAGTTCCCCCACCTTCTGGAAGTTCTGTGCTTGTAACTGCCTCTAATTCTGTCATTCCCTTTGACTCTGCCTTTTCCCTTTGCTTAATGTCTTCTGCTATCTTTCTCTCTCACTGGTCCATTCTCCTGCCTTTTTTATTTAAATTCTTACAAAGATCTCTTCAGCCGAAGTCGGACATCCTGGGCCTAACTATTTCTTAGTTAGGCGCATAACGGCAGCATGACGCATATACGCTCATAGGACAGGAATCTGTCTGAGCGAACGAAGAAGAAATATAAATGTAATAATCAATCTGTCCCTGTTGAAACAGGCCGTAGAAATGGTATCCCAAGATCAGAAAAAAACATGTACAAAATGCAGTATAAATACCTTAGGTGATGAGTATAACAATGTAGTGTTCATATTTGTCCGCTTTACGAAAGCAAATTCTCCCTAACAGATTCATTTATCACAGATCTGTGTTTTCTTTTTGCAATGCGTTTTCTGCTAAAAAGGAGATTTGACTAAGATTAAGCACATTCATTGAAGCATGTCATGTCGTATAAGTTTGAATCTTATGTTTGTCTAAAGTTGAAGTTTAATGAAATCCTATAAAGTATTATCAAATCTTGAATCTTGAATCTTGCCCATTAAAGATGCACCCAGACGGATGAGGTTTTGCAAGAAACACGTCGATATCACCAGAAAGACAGCCTTTTCAAATAAATAATTATCGGAACACTCACTTTGCTCTGGTTTCCTAGAAATCAATCCGTCAAAACGGCGATTCCTCCTTAGCGGAGTTGCTTGAGAGAGAAGCCATTTTGGACGAGGTGGGTGGAGAGTGGTTGAAGCTTTTTGTTCTTTGTAGTGCAGTAAAAAAAAAATGGAGCTATTTCCTTTGTTGTGAGCGAAACTCATTTTGGTAAACTGTATAAAATAAAAATTAAAATAATAAATAAAAAGGCTTGTATTGTGGACATTTCATGTAAACGATTTGGTCTAGACTCAGGCGGCCATTAGAAAGTGCCTTGTCTTTCACTGAAATAATCTTACTTCCAGCACCGCCGCCAAGGAGGAATCGCCGATTTGACGGTTTGATTTCTATGAAACTAGAGTAAAGTGAGTGTTGCGATCTCTGTAAAGGATGTTTTCCAGGTGATCTTGACGTGTCTGTTTGCAAAAACTTATCCGTCAGGGTGTACCTTTAAGAATAGGATGTTCGCATGAACCCAAAGCGATCGTATTGTGTCAGAAACTTCACACCCCTGGCTTACCTCGAGGCATTGTGGACAACTTGCTGGAGTACCAAAGTAAGGAGGGCGCTGATTGGATGACTGATGATCACGTGATGGGAAACATTATGGACGTCATTGCCGCGGGTTAGTACTGACGCCATCTTTGTTGGTTGTTGTCTTTGCTGTTGCTGTTGATTATGATAATTGTATTAGTCCCCGAGCCGAAGGTTCGGGAAACTATTGTTTTTTGTCTGGTCCGTCCGGTGGCGGCGGTGTGCCTCCGTCCGTCCGTCCGGCTATTCGTCCGTTTTCTCAAAAACTATTCAGTATATCATCATCAAATTTGGTATACTAGTTTGCCAAGATGCAAGCTATCCACTGATGTATTTAGTTTTGCATTAAGGTCTAGGTCGCGCCAGTTACGGGATTCAAAACCCGAAACACATAATCGCTAATATCTCGCGAAGTTTTGCATGTATTTCACTGCAGTTTTGTTCACAACATTTCTTGATGAATGGTCTATAACACAGTTGTCATGAATGTTTCTGTGCGCGCGCGTGCGCATGATCGAGCGCGCTCAAATCACGGGTCCGAACCCCAAGGCTATATATAAAAC
>CM065696.1:9087412-9097412 GCA_017654935.2 Phymorhynchus buccinoides | reverse complement strand
ACTTATGAATAACAACACAAAGTCAACGACAGATGAAAAGGTCCTTTTCACAAAATCAAGTAAAAACAAAGCTACATAATGCATACACATGCGCACGCGAAAGTACACACACACACACACACACACACACACACACACACACACACACACACACACACACACGCACGCACACACACACACACACACACACACACACACACACACACACACACACACACACACACACACACACTGTGCGAAATCTTATAAAATAAACGTTTATCAAAATCAAAAGCAAGGAATAAAATAAAGACACAAATCCTCTAAAGCGACAGGCACACTGCATATGATGCAATCCGACTGTGACATTTGTTAGGCGTGATTCTCGTGAAATTACACTGTCTGTACGAATCTGATGAAATCCTACTAGTTATGTTCACTATTTGAGTAAAATATACAATTGTTCACTATTATTAATTTCTGTAGTCGCCCGTACACGAATCTGATGAAATATCTGTATTTTTGTATCAGCCATTTTTTGTGATTCGTGTATTGGGTCTACAAGAGCATAATAAATTAAAACAGAATTATTTTTAGACAAAACTATTTCGCGTTGTTGCTGTACCCTGGCTAAAAGACTCCAGGGATGATCCCACAGCCGAAGCACTTGAACACTATGGTACAAATGCACGAGCTATTTTTGTATCAGACAGTTTATGTAATTCGTGTATTGGTGTCTACATGACTATAGTGAACGAAAACAGTCACATTATTTTTAGACATAACTGTTTCACGTTGTTGTCGTACCCTGGCTAAAAGACTCCAGGGATCATCCCAACAGCCTAAGCACTTGAACACTATGATACAAATGCACGAGCTAAGGGATGAGAACATTACGCGAGTGACCGTTTTTATTACCCCGCCACGTGGGCAGCCACACTCCGACTTCGGAGGAACTATTTGCACGTGAATCACGACTCACAGACGATCGTCACAATCGTATCGTATCGTACGCAGTGTGTCTGCCCAATCTGTCCCACTGTAGCACCGATGAAGGTTTCTACACAACACGACTTTCACCGTAAAGAGCATCATTCCTTTCAGCTTTCACCACAAAGAACATCATTACTATGAGCTTTCACCGTAAAGAACATCATTCCTTTCAGCTTTTTCACCGTAAAGAACATCATTACTATGAGCTTTCACCGTAAAGAGCATCATTCCTTTCAGCTTTCACCGTAAAGAACATCATTACTATGAGCTTTCACCGTAAAGAGCATCATTCCTTTCAGCTTTCACCGCAAAGAACATCATTACTATGAGCTTTCACCGTAAATAACATCATTATTTTCAGCTTTCATCTGTCATTGTAAAAGGACACATGTTTCAATGTAAACGTACGCAATCCGTTACAAAATGGCATGTTCTTTCACGATAAAAAGGGCATGCCTTCCAATGTAAAGGTACACACGTTTCAATGTAATTACACACCTTTCATTGCAAAGGGTCACGTATTTAACTGTTAAACAGTCTTTCAGTGTAAAGGGGCATGTCTCCCATTGTAAAGGGACACGTGTTATAATGTATTCACACACCTGTCATTGCAAGGGGAGACGTGTTTCACTGTAAACAGTCCTTCACTGCAGAGGGGCATACTTATTGGGGCAAAAGTAGTATCTTTGGGTGCGTGTCTTTCAGTGTGAAGAAGTCAGGCCATATTCTTATTATAAAGGAACAATTTTGTCATGCAGTTCACCGTAAAGGTTGACGTTTTAACCCTTTCACCGCCAGCCATATTTCAGCTAGAAATGTCCATTAAGTTTACCTGGGTAGAGAACAAAATCCATCTGCAGTATTGGGGATTCTTCTGTGACATACATAAAATAAGGTCTATCCTTACTTCCCAAAACTAAGACAATAGGGTCTGTGGATAATAGACCCCAATTTGATGCCTTTTAGTGACATAGGTGTTAAATCAATGTGGTGCTAAAATGCGACTTTGGTAGTGAAAGGGTTAAGCACTGTAAAGGTTGATATTTTCACTCTAAATCACTGTAATTGATGTTTTTTCACTGTAAACGTTTTTCACTGTAAAGGTGGATGCTGTTCACTGTACAGGTGAATGTTTTTCACAGTAAAGGTTCGTGTTTTTCACAGTAAAGGTTCGTGTTTTTAAAAAAACTGTAAATGTTAATGTTTTTCACTGTAAAGGTTGACGGTTTTTTTTACTGTAAAGGTTGACGTTTTTCACTATAAAAATGTTTCTTCCACTGCATAGGACAATGTAAAGGAATCTTTTTTTTCTCGATATGTAAACAATGCTGTTGTTTTTCCCATAGCAAACGATGCTGCTTTTCACTGTAAAGGCAGTTGCTGCTTTTCACTGTAAAGGCAGCTGTTGTTTTGCACTGTAAAGGCAGGTTGCTGTTTGCTTTGTAAATGATACTGTTATTCACTGTAAAGGACGGTGTTTTTCACTGTATAGCCACACATTTTTTTTACTGTAAACAATGTTGTCTTTTCACTGTAAATGTTGCTTTATTTGTAAACACTAAATGACGGTATGTTTCACTGTAGAGGCGATTCTGCTGGGGTTTTCCCACTGTAAATGATGCTGTTTTTCACCGTAAATATGCTGTTTGTCACTGTACATGATGTTGTTTTTCACTGTAAAGGTGATGCTCCTGTTTTTCGCTGTAAATGATGGTGTTTTTCACTGTAAAGGTGATGCTCCTGTTCTTCGCTGTAAATGGGGCCAGCTGTTTTTCGCTGTAAATGATGATGTTTTTCAATGTAAATAATGCTGCTTTTTCACTGTGAAGGATGGTGTTTTTCCTCTGTAAACGATGCTGCTTTCACTGTAAAGGATGCCGTTTTCCTCCACTGTAAACGATGCTGTTTTTTTTATACTGTAAGCGATGCTGTTTCCCCCCACTGCAAACGATGCTGCTTTCACTGTAAACAATGCTGCTTTCACTGCAAAGGATGCTGTTTTCCCACTGTAAACGATGCTGTTTTTCCACTGTAAACGATGCTGCTTTCACTGTAAAGGATGCTGTTTTCCCACTGTAAACGATGCTGTTTTTCCACTGTAAACGATGCTGCTTTCACTGTAAAGGATGCTGTTTTCCCACTGTAAACGATGCTGTTTTTTCCACTGTAAACGATGCTGCTTTCACTGTAAAGTATGCTGATTTTCCACTGTAAGCGATGCTGCTTTCACTGTAAAGGGTGCCGTTTTGTTCACTGTAAACGATGCCGGTTTTTCCACTGTAAGCGATGCTGCTTTCACTGTAAAGTATGCTGATTTTCCACTGTAAACGATGCTGCTTTCACTGTAAAGGATGCCGGTTTTTCCACTGTAAACGATGCTGGTTTTTTTCCACTGTAAGCGATGCTGCTTTCGCTGTAAAGGATGCCGTTTTCCCCCACTGTAAACAATGCTGCTTTCACTGTAAAGGATGCTGCTTTTTCACTGTAAACGATGCTGGTTTTCCCCCACTGTAAAGTACGGTGGTTTTCACTGTAAAGGCGGGTGCTCTTTAGGCGTGATCAACGTCTGTAGCGCAGCCATGTCGGGCTGTCTGCCGTACACTGATGTCCGATACACCAGTTGATCCATGATCCGCATCAGCGTGGGGTCCACCTTGTGGAAGCTGATGGTCAGCTGACTGCAGCATTCTGGGCCCTGAAAAATATAATCAAATATGATTAACTATGATAAAAAAAACACATACAAGATAATAATAATAATAATAATAATAATAATGATATTGAACTTTTATAATTATAGCGCTTTACTCCCTTTGCATGGAGCTCAAAGTGCTTTACATGGAAAGAGAGAGAGAAAAAGAGAGATTTTACACCTTCTGGGCACAAAATAACATTATTTAAACAAAGCATTGTTCGCAAGCACAACATTTGAAACAATATTACAGTATTTTTTATAAGGACATATTGTAAAAATAAAAATTACAAAAACTTAACACAAAAGATATAGATGATTGGAAAATTAATACAATTCACAAAATTGCAAAAAAAAGTTAACAATTATTTCTATGCCCTGTAAAATGTAATACATAATTATTATTTTTAAAATAACATACAATAGTATATACAGCGATGAAACTGCAATCCACAAAATGGCTAATATATAAAACAAAAAATATTAACCAAGTTGTCATTTTGGTTTTCCAGGTTTATGAAGAAGATTCGAAGCATGGCAAGCTACAACAGTTTATTGTCCTGGAATGCCTTGGAGAGGGATTCAAAAGTGTCCATGATAAACATGAATACAGTACATCCATAGCCATAAACGCATATTATATTAACCCCTTACAGCCACCATGGGGAATTAATCCTGGGGCTTCTGGTTGTCGGGGATGGGCCCCGCGATGTGTGTGGAGGGTCTCAAATTGTTAAAGGTGCACCCTGACGGATGGGTTTTTGCAAGAAACACGTCGAGGTCACCAGAAAGACAGCCTTTTCAAGGACCGGAACGCTCACTTTGCTCTGGCTTCCTAGAAATTAGACCGTCAAAACGGCGATTCCTCCTTGGCGGAGATGCCGGAGAGAGTAGTCATTTTGGATGGGGTGGGTGGAGGTCACTCATTGTGGTTGAAGCGTTTTCAATTTTTGTAGTGCAGTAAAAACAAATTGGAGCTATTTCCTTTGTTGTGAGCGAAACTATTGGCGGCCATTATAAATGAGACGGCACACGCCTTCTCCTTGGGTGAAATAATTTGACTTCCAGCACCTTCGCCAAGGAGGAATCGCCGATTTCACTTCTAGGACACCAGAGCAAAGTGAGTGTTGCAATCTCTGTAAAGGGTGTTTTCCTGGTGATCTCGACGTGTTTCTTACACAACACTCATCCGTCAGGGTCCACCTTTAAAGGTGTCGAGGCTAAAGGCCACAACTCCATCTAAAAAGCTCAATCATTAATTAACCCCTTACAGCCACCATGGGGAAGTAATCCTGCGGCTTCTGGTTGTCGGGGATGGGCCCCGCGATGTGTGTGGAAGGCCTCAGGGGGTGGAATGTGTCCCTGTGGAAGCGGTCCCGGGTGTTGTGCGAGGCCACGCCCACCGCGTGCAGACACTTGGCCACCTCCAGGTCCTCAAAGCTGCCCTTCGTGGCACAGCGCTTCTGATGGGACAAAAAGACAAAGCAATAGTGATCGCAACGCATGCCTTAGGGTGCCCTTCGTGGCACAGCGCTTCTGATAGGACGAATAGACAAAGCAATTGTGATCACGACGCATTCTGTAGGGTGCCCTTCGTGGCACATCGCTTCTGGTAGGACGAATAGACAAAGCAATTGTGATCACGACTCATTCTGTAGGGTGCCCTTCGTGGCACAGCGCTTCTGGTAGGACGAATAGACAAAGCAATTGTGATCGCGACGCATTCTGTAGGGTGCCCTTCGTGGCACAGCGCTTCTGAAGGACGAATAGACAAATAAATATTGATTACAACGCATTCTGTAGGGTGCCCTTTATGGCACAGCGCTTCTGATAGGACGAAGAGACAAAGCAATAGTGATCGCAACGCATGCCTTAGGGTGCCCTTCGTGGCATAGCGCTTCTGATAGGACGAATAGACAAAGCAATATTGATCACAACGCAGTCTGTAGGGTGCCCTTCGTGGCACAGCGCTTCTGATAGGACAAACAGACAAAGCAATAGTGATCGCAACGCATTCTGTAGTGTGCCCTTCGTGGCACAGCGCTTCTGATAGGACAAACAGACAAAGCAATAGTGATCGCAACGCATTCTACAGAGTGCCCTTCGTGGCACAGCGCTTCTGATAGGACAAACAGACAAAGCAATAGTGATCGCAACGCATTCTGTAGGGTGCCCTTCGTGGCACAGCGCTTCTGGTAGGAGCAAACGAACAGATTTATATCAAACATACAGATCAACACCCCCTCCTCCATTTCTCGGTCCTTTCCGTTTTGTGTGTGTGTGTTTTTGTTCAGTCTTGCCTTTCTTACTGCGGATTGAGCACTATAAAACCTCTATCGTTTTCTATATTTAACGTTAATTTTCATCCATTTACACAATATATAAATATTCATTCAATAATACCAAGTGGGGTAAAGGTAAAGATGTGCCCCCCCCCCCCCCTGCATTTCTCGGTTAATTGCAATTTTCCGTTTTTGCCTTTCTTACCAAACATAAAGCTGTATTTTATGAACCTTTTTAGCTAATAACCTTTTTGGAATACTAACTCTAACCCTAACCCTAGCCCTACAAGACGGGAAAACGCAATGAACCACGACTGTGACAAATGGCGCTGTGTACTGCAATACATAGGGGGGGAGGGGGGGTCCTATTAGATAATGGCCTAGTGTTAGGGATAGGGTTAGTATTCCAGAAAAGTTATTTGCTAAAAAGGTTCATAAAATACAGCTTTATGTTTGGTAAGAAAGGCAAAACTAGGACAATGGAATTAATCGAGAAATGCAGGGTGGGGGTGGCACATCTTGACCTTTACCCTAAGTGGAATATAAAGGCAAGACGGAAATAACGCAATGAGCCACGGCTGTGACAGGGAGTGTTGATCTGCATTTTCACCAGTGAGGCCAGGAGAAGAGATAAGAGAAAAGAACAAAGGGGGGAAACTCTCCGTTGGATAGCTCCCCCCTCAACCAAACTTGCTTAGGGACACCCACCGCCTAGCATTGTATGAATAAAGGGTCAAGTACCGGAAGCAAGCGGTGGGTGTCTTAAGCGATGTAGAGGGGAGCTAACTAACGGAGAGTTTACTCCCTTTGTTTATTTCCAGACCAATATCGATCAGAATGCGTTTGGAAAGAAACAACAACAACAACAAAAACGAACATAATCCCACACACAATTTTGTTGTTGCTTATCAAGATGAAGATTAAAAAAACAACGGTTTTACTACAACAATGCTGAGGACATAGGACATGTAACACCCCCTCCCCCCTTCATTTAACACCCCCCCCCCCTTCTCCCACTGACCTTCTTATAGCCCTGTTCCACCATGGTTCTCAGGGCCTGTCTGCTGAGGACACAGGACATGTAACACCCCATCACTTAACACCCCCCCCCCCTCCTCCCACTGACCTTCTTGTATCCCTGTTCCACCATGGTTCTCAGGGCCTGACTGCTGAGGACACAGGACATGTAACCCCCCATCACTTAACACCTCCCCCCTCCTCCCACTGACCTTCGTATATCTGTGTTCCACCATGGTTCTCAGGGCCTGTCTGCTGAGGACACAGGACATGTAACCCCCCATCACTTAACACCTCCCCCCTCCTCCCACTGACCTTCGTATATCCGTGTTCCACCATGGTTCTCAGGGCCTGACTGCTGAGGACACAGGACATGTAACCCCCCATCACTTAACACCTCCCCCCTCCTCCCACTGACCTTCGTATATCTGTGTTCCACCATGGTTCTCAGGGCCTGTCTGCTGAGGACACAGGACATGTAACCCCCCATCACTTAACACCTCCCCCCTCCTCCCACTGACCTTCGTATATCCGTGTTCCACCATGGTTCTCAGGGCCTGTCTGCTGAGGACACAGGACATGTAACACCCCATCACTTAACACCCCCCCCCCCTCCTCCCACTGACCTCCTTGTATCCCTGTTCCACCATGGTTCTCAGGGCCTGTCGGCTGAGGACACAGGACATGTAACCCCCCATCACTTAACACCTCCCCCCTCCTCCCACTGACCTTCGTATATCCGTGTTCCACCATGGTTCTCAGGGCCTGTCGGCTGAGGACACAGGACATGTAACCCCCCATCACTTAACACCTCCCCCCTCCTCCCACTGACCTTCGTATATCCGTGTTCCACCATGGTTCTCAGGGCCTGTCTGCTGAGGACACAGGACATGTAACCCCCCATCACTTAACACCTCCCCCCTCCTCCCACTGACCTTCGTATATCCGTGTTCCACCATGGTTCTCAGGGCCTGTCTGCTGAGGACACAGGACATGTAACCCCCCATCACTTAACACCTCCCCCCTCCTCCCACTGACCTTCGTATATCCGTGTTCCACCATGGTTCTCAGGGCCTGTCTGCTGAGGACACAGGACATGTAACCCCCCATCACTTAACACCTCCCCCCTCCTCCCATTGACCTTCGTATATCCGTGTTCCACCATGGTTCTCAGGGCCTGTCGGCTGAGGACACAGGACATGTAACCCCCCATCACTTAACACCTCCCCCCTCCTCCCATTGACCTTCGTATATCCGTGTTCCACCATGGTTCTCAGGGCCTGTCGGCTGAGGACACAGGACATGTAACCCCCCATCACTTAACACCTCCCCCCTCCTCCCATTGACCTTCGTATATCCGTGTTCCACCATGGTTCTCAGGGCCTGTCTGCTGAGGACACAGGACATGTAACCCCCCATCACTTAACACCTCCCCCCTCCTCCCATTGACCTTCGTATATCCGTGTTCCACCATGGTTCTCAGGGCCTGTCTGCTGAGGACACAGGACATGTAACCCCCCATCACTTAACACCTCCCCCCTCCTCCCACTGACCTTCGTATATCCGTGTTCCACCATGGTTCTCAGGGCCTGTCTGCTGAGGACACAGGACATGTAACCCCCCATCACTTAACACCTCCCCCCTCCTCCCATTGACCTTCGTATATCCGTGTTCCACCATGGTTCTCAGGGCCTGTCTGCTGAGGACACAGGACATGTAACCCCCCATCACTTAACACCTCCCCCCTCCTCCCACTGACCTTCGTATATCCGTGTTCCACCATGGTTCTCAGGGCCTGTCTGCTGAGGACACAGGACATGTAACACCCCATCACTTAACACCCCCCCCCCCTCCTCCCACTGACCTCCTTGTATCCCTGTTCCACCATGGATTTCAGGGCCTGTCGGCTGAGGACGTAGGAGGCCCCTCCAGACATGTAGCCCCGGGGGTGGTGCCTCTTGTACAGGTGACCCAGGTACACCGGGGAGCTGGCGTCGTAGCGGGACAGCAGGTAGCGCAGGTTCTCCACGATTAGGTAGGCATCGTCATCACCCTGCGGAGCATGTTAAATGTGAAATGTTAACCCTTTCAACGCTAGCCACTCCTCAGCCAAAATGTACCATTAAACTTACCTGGGTGGAGAAAAAAAATCGTCTGGAATACTGGGGATTCCACTGTGATATGAATAAACTAGGGTATATCCTTACCTCCCAAAATTAAGAACATAAGGTCACTAGATACCAGACCCTCATTTGATGCCTTTTGGTGACATGGGTGTGAAATCATTGTGGTGCCAAGAGGCGACTGTGGCGATGAAAACATGGATGGTTGATAAGAGTGGTTGAGGCGACAAACTTGGGCTCTTTGGTGCAGGTCACAATAATATTGTGACAAATTCGGGACATTCCTGGTGTTGCACTGCCTCCGGGCATTGCCTGCAGGATCGTTCCCACCATCTTTATATCTACTAATGTCCCATATGTGTCCGTTTCAGACCGGATGACGTTAACTCTTTCACCGCCAGCCATTTTTCAGCCAAAAAGTGCCATTAAATTGACCTGGGTAGAGAACGAAATCCATCTGCAGTATCGGGGATTCTTCTGTGACATATATAAAATAAGGTCTATCCTTACTTCCCAAAACTAAGACAATAGGGTCTTTGGACAATAGACTCCAATTTGATGCCTTTTAGTGACATAGGTGTTAAATCACTGTGGTGCTAAAATGCGACTTTGGCGGTGAAAGGGTTAAACAGATTGTTCTTCTCCAAACTCGGGCTCTACAATCGCCACACTTGTGATCGATCAAGCTACTTGCATTAATATCAAGTTATACTCGCAACAGCATTCATAACAACAACATTAGCAATATATAAATATGAGCAATGACCGCTGACCTTGACGAACCAGTCGTAGTCATTCAGATGGTACCGGTAGAGGTACAGCATCACGGTCACCACCTTGGTGGTCAGGTTGTAGTAGCCGGGGGGTACGTCCAGACTGACCACGTCCGGAGGCCGGGGGTTCTCCTCGGACCA
>CM065696.1:9069912-9074912 GCA_017654935.2 Phymorhynchus buccinoides | reverse complement strand
CTTTCCCTCCCTCCTTTCTTTCTCGCTTGCTTTTTTAGTCCCCGAGCCGAAGGTCCTTCTTTCTTTACTTTCTTTTTTTCCTTTTCTTTCTTTCCTCTCTTCCTTCATTTCTTTCCTTCTTTTTTTTTTTTAACATTCGATTTCTCTATTTTGAATTACAATCCTGTCTATTGGTATATATATGTTCTGTTTATTGTCGATACATTAGAGAGTTAAAACCTCTCCCTCTATGCCTGGATCAGTAAACTTTGTGAATTGTGTATGTGCATTGTGAATCTCTCTCCATCTCTTTTTATATGTCTGTCTCTCTCTCTCCCCTCTCTCTCTCTCTCCCCCCCCCCCCACCCCTCTCTCGCTCGCTCGCTCGCTCGCGCCAGACGTAGCCTAAAGGGAAGTAATTCCATTCTGTGCCATAATCATCAAAATCATCACACACATAAACGCGACTCACCAAGAGAGAGAGAGAGAGAGAGAGAGAGAGAGAGTAATGATGGTTTATTGATTTTAGCTCTTACAAAAGCTTTGAAAGCATGGGGAACGATTTGTTTCCCACAGAGAGAGAGAGAGAGAGAGAGAGAGAGAGAGAGAGAGAGAGAGAGAGAGAGAGAGAGAGAGAGAGAGAGAGAGAGAGAGAGAGAGGGGGGGGGTAATAAGGGAGTGTTAGAGTGTAGATAAAGAGGCTGGGTGGAGAAGAACAAAGAGAAGAGTCAATAGTTGAACAAAATGCCTCAGGGAAAAAAAGAAAGAAAAAAAAAAGTGCATCGCCGAGCTACTCCGAAATCGGAATGTGTCGGCTGTGCACATACATAAAAACGCATCAAAACAGCACGTAACTACATAAAAACGCATCAAAATAGCACGTAACTGAATAGGTTTTTTTATATATAGCCTTGGGGTTCGGACCCGTGATTTGAGCGCGCGCGATCATGCGCACACGCGCGCACAGAAACATTCATGACAACTGTGTTATAGACCATTCATCAAGAAATGTCGTGAAAAAAACTGCATTAATTTAAAATACATGCAAAACTTCGCGAGATATTAGCGATTATGTGTTTCGGGGTTTGAACCCCGTAACTGGCGCGACCTTGACCTTAATGTAAAACTAAATACATCAGTGGATAGCTTGCATCTTGGCAAACTAGTATGCCCAATTTGATGATGATAGACTGAATAGTTTTTGAGAAAAACGGACGAATAGCCCGACGGACGGAGGCACACCGGACGGACACCGGACGGACGGACGGACGGACGCACCAGACAAAAACAATAGCTCCCCGAGCCGAATAACATCCTCTCAAGTTTAGGACTATTATTATTTCAACATTGCCGAGGCGGTTAGCTTTTGTCCGTGTTAGTTTTTTCCCCGTTAGTAAAGCAACACACACACACGCGCGCGCGCACGCACGCACACGCACACAACAACAACAACAACATACAGTATTTATACGGCGCTGAATCTTGATAGAAATCAAATCAAAGCGCACACACACGTTAGCATTCAAAGCGCATTCAAACAAAAACGCAATACAAAGCGAACACACACGGATAACATAAATGGAATATAGCAGAAACAGACCTAATGGCAAGAGAGAAAAGATAAAGAGAGAGGAGCTTTAATGACGGGGGAACAGGTGGGTTTTGAGGTTAGCTTTGAAAGCAGAGAGAGTCGGTCGCTGACGGAGGGAGAGCGGAAGTTTGTTCCAGGAGGTCGGTCCTGAGACAGCAAAAGAGCGCCGACCAACAGTTGAAAGCTTATACCTAGGGATCTGGAGAGAAAGAGGGTCAGAAACTGAACGTAAAGTGCGAGCTGGCGTATAGATGGAAATATTGTCACAGAGGTAAGATGGAGCAGCTTTATGAATAGATTTATAGCAAAGTGTGTTTAATTTATACTCAATTCTGTCTGCGACAGGAAGCCAGTGCAAAGAACGCAGAAGAGGACTAACATGATCGAACTTTTTCTTCCTAAGGACAAGACGAGCAGCTGTGTTTTGAATACGCTGGAGACAAGATAGAGAAGAGACTGATAGGCCAGAAAGGAGAGCATTACAGTAGTCAATACGAGATAGGATGAGGGAAGTAACAAGCTTTGCTGTGGCTTCATCTGAGAGGTATTTACGAATATAGCCAATGCAACGAATTTGATAGTAGCAGGACTGACAGGTCTGAGTCAGGAAACTCTGCATGGAAAGAGTATTGTCCAAAGTGACACCTAAGTTTTTGACTGAGTCTGAGAGGGGAATGATATTGTTACCCAGTTGGATTGACTCTATGGAAACAGAGGCTAGTTTGTTTTTTGTCCCTACAAGCATTGCTTCGGTTTTTTCACCATTTAATTGAAGTTTATTTTGAACCATCCAATTTTGAATATCAATATAGCAGTTGTTACTTTCTGTAAGAATGGAATCTAGATCTTCAGGGGTTGTACTGTTTTGGAGTTGTGAGTCATCTGCATAGAAGTGATGTTTCATGTTGTGCTGGTCGATGACATTGGCAAGAGGTGACGTATACAAAGTAAACAAGACAGGACCAAGCACAGACCCCTGGGGGACTCCACAAGAAAGCCTAACCTGTTCAGACTGACGACCATTGACCAGAACTGATTGAAAACGATCAGAAAGGTAAGAGGAAAACCAAGAAAGAGCAGGGCCCTTAATTCCAAAAGTATGTTCAAGACGAGACAGAAGAATGGAGTGGTCTATGGTATCAAAGGCAGCAGAGAGATCAAGAAGTGTCAAAAGAGAGATTTGACCAGCATCAGAAGCAAGTAAGAGGTCATTGACGATTTGAACAAGGGCTGTTTCTGTACTGTGGTTGGTTCTATAGGCAGACTGATAAGGATGATGAAGATTGTTTGAGGATAGATGATCGTTAAGTTGTTTCAGGACAGTCTTCGCAAGGAGTTTGGAGAGAAAAGGGAGGTTAGATACAGGTCTGTAGTTTTTCAGATTATTAGGATCCAGATTGTTCTTCTTGAGAAGGGGCCTTACAAGAGCGGTTTTGAAAGCAGAAGGAAACACACCTGAAACTAAAGAAGAATTGATGATGTTGGTGATTGATGGCAGAAGGTGTTGATAGATTTGTGAGAAAAGAGAGGCTGGGATGGGGTCAAGATCACAGGATTTAAAATGCATTTATTTCAAAGTAGAAAGAACTTCGGTCTCAGACACCGGCTTGAAAGAGAGAAGGGGGACACCAGTGAATGATGGGTCTGGAATAGTTGGTTGAAAAGGCATGGAGTCGATTTTTGATCGTAGATCGATAATCTTGGTGGAGAAGAAGGAGGAAAAGGTTTCTGGCAGTTTGTCAGGACTGATATTTGATGGCAGAGGACTTGATTTCTTGTTGCCTAGGAGATCAGACATGGTGGAGAACAGGACTTTTGTTGTGTTGGCTTCAAGAATTTTAGATGAAAAATAGCTTGTTTTTGCCTTGGCCAGAAGAAGAGTGAAGATGTTACGAAGAAACTGATATATCTGACGATGTATTTCTAGTTTTGAGGCCCGCCACTGACGCTCAGCCTTACGACTAGTGCGTTTACTTACTCTAAGTTCAGGCGTGTACCAGGGAGCGCAGGGACGATCGGGCACAACACGAGTGGATGGGGGAGCGTGTTTATCGAGCAAGTTACTCATAGTAGAATTAAAAGTCGAGGCAGGATCGTCGGAAATACTCACGTTAGAAAGGAGTTCTGTTGCCTCTGAACTAAAAGTATGAATATCTATAGACTTGAGATTACGGCGTGTGACCGTACGTTTATTTCTGGGAGTTTTGGAAAGATTAAGACTGGCGAGGACGGCAAAATGGTCAGAGGAAAGTATCTTAGACACTGACACTGATGAAACAAGTTGGTCGGAATCACGCGCGATTAGCCAGTCTATGATGTGGCCCTTGTTGTGTGTAGGCTCAGTTACAAGCTGAGAGAGGGAGTGGTTAGCAAGTGAGAGGCAGAGACGCTTTGTGTGAGAGGACTGTTGGTTGTCGAAGTGAAAATTAAAATCACCAAGCACAATAAGAGGACTGCGGTTCAGAGAATAGGAGTCAAGGAGGGCTTCAAATTCGGGATGAAACACACACATACACACACACACACACACACACACACACACACACACACACACACACACACACACACACACACACACACACACATACACATACACACACACACACACACACACACACACACACACACACACACACACACACACACACACACACACACACACACACACACACACACACACACATACACACACACACACACACACACACACATACACACACACACACACACACACACACACACACACACACACACACACACACACACACACACACACACACACACACACACACACACACACACACACACACACACACACACACACACACACACACACACACACACACACACACACACACACACACACACACACACACACACACACACACACACACTCACCGATAAGGCAGAAAGACATTAGATAACCGTAAGCAAAGGGATGAGGCAGAATCAAATTTAAGAGATAGATAGATGAGAGTGAATTACAATAATGCAAAACTAACTTCCAGAGGGTGGGGGAACTATTGAGTGAGATACAAGAACATAGCTTCCAGAGGGTGGGGGAACTATTTGTACGCAACCCCCCCCCCCCACCCCCCACCCCCCACCCCCCCACCCCCCCACCCCACCCCCCATCATCCCTATGGGGGTAGGGATTATGCACAACTAAGAATGGACATAGGCTAGATACACGCGCAAACCTTTAGCGACCACTTAGCCCTTCGTTTAGTGGGGTCTTTTCTTTCGATTTTTGGCACCGCAGACAATAATTATTGTGCATCGACCTCCATTTTGAAGAGGGTAACGTCATCAATATGGCGGCCCGCGTCATCGTTATGGTGGAGATACGTTCCTAGTAGTGTGGGGAACGTCATCATTATGGTGGTTAGCGTCTCACTAAAGGCATTTTGTGCGCGCGCTAAAAGGCCTC
>CM065696.1:9059912-9064912 GCA_017654935.2 Phymorhynchus buccinoides | reverse complement strand
AAAAAATAGGTTAGCAAGTCGCTGACTCGCATCCTGCGGTTTCAAGCTTCGACGCCATTGTTGCATTGTTGCCATGGAAATTGACCGAGTAATGGAGGTAAGCAACTCTTATTTTCACGAAATGCTCTCCCCTAGGTGGGTTTTTTTTCTCCGAAAATCGTCTATTCAGCTACAGCTTTAATTCCGATGCATAACGTTATTTCTTGGCGCGTCTGGAGATGTGAGAAGAATAAAAATGAAACTTTAAAAAAATACGAAACGTAAGCTAACATTAACGCGATAGCAGGAGAAACATGTTCGATAGAAAATGTATGGGGAAAGATACGTGCGAGAAATGCATGCGAAGAGATGTTTTTATGTTTTGCCAAGTCATCGATTGAGTGATATACGCTCTCGTTCAAAACACGAGGAAAAAGTATAGCGTTTTTTGTTTTGTTTTTACATTCTTTGTTTTGCTCTGTCTTCCTTTCGTCTTCCTGTCTTATCCTTCTCTCTCTCTCTCTCTCTCTCTCTCTCTCTCTCTCTCTCTCTCTCTCTCTCTCTCTCTCTCTCTCTCTCTCTCTCTCTGTTCGTATATGTACCAAGGACAGATTGGAAGACTAGGCGTTGCCTGAAATCTTTATCCTTGAAAAATAAAGTTAAAGTTTTCAAGTTTTCAAGTTTTCAAGTCTCTCTCTCTCTCTCTCTCTCTCTCTCTCTCTCTCTCTCTCTCTCTCTGAAGTCCCCACTAGACACATCCAACTACAGTCGTACGGCCATCCCACTTGGACATCAGTGAGGTGTGAATCTGATGATGATGTTGGCATACTTTGGCTACAAGACTCCAGGGGACAATCCCACCAGCCGAAGCACTTGAACACTATGGTACGAATGCATCAGCTAGAGATGAGACCATTACGTTTGTGACCGTTTATGATTACCCCGCCACGTGGGCAGCCACACTCCGTCTTTGGGGGATTTTGGAGATTGATGATGTTATTTGGGGGATTTTGGAGACTGATGATGATATTATGCTAGGTGCTTGTTATGGCTAAAGACAATTCCTGCATAATTATGCATAGCATAACAACATTTTAATGTAGCGTTTAATGTTCTAGCCTATATGAATTGGTCTGACACAGCCTTAAACCAAGGCGGAATATGAATCTGATGAAATCCGACTATACTTTCGTTCACAATTTCTAGAATGACGCAAGGTGTTCTAAGTGCTGTATGTCTGCTCAAACACACGACTCGATAGGCTATGAGAGCTGATGGTAGAATGACTTCCCCTGTTTGACCGATTTAATTAGGCAAGATCACTCCCACACACCATGAAATTACTCCCCTTAATTATTTCCGAACAATCCTTCCGACCGGGTTGGAAGGGTTTCATCCGACCAACATTTGCATCAGTGATTGCGGCTGAAATTGGTTGTGTGGATGGCAACCTTTGCTTTCTCCTTGTCAGTGTTGGAGGGTGGAGTAGAGGTTGGGGTGGGGGCGGGGGGTGAGCGGATGGGATGGATGAAACGGGAAGGGTGTCCAGATGAAACGCGACCTCCACAGTTATTGTTCTTTGCATCTCCCCAGAGTTTATCCAGAGTTATTGTTCTTTGATATTATTTGTTATTGTTCTTTGATATTATTTGTTATTGTTGTTAGGTTGACGCAAAGGGGTGTAATACTAGGCGTGTACATGTCTTTTGTTTCATTTTTCTTTCTATTTCTCTGACATGCTGACAGGTCGGAGGACGTTAAACGGAGTTTCACACACACACACACACACACACACACACACACACACACACACACACACACACACACGAAAAAGCTAATTGGCCATTATTTCAATCCCTCCTCTCCAAACACAAAATTGACAACATAAGTGACATAAATAAAGAAATATATTATGAAAATATCAGACAATTTTTTTAAATTGCAGCAAAAATAGCTATTCCCCTCACTGTTCCTCCTATAAAACCCAACAGTAAACCATGGTGGAGTGACGACATCAAAAAAGCTATTAAAAAGAAAAAACGAAAATGTCATTATTTTGATTTACACCCAATCAGACCAAACTACGAAGAAAAAATGAAAGCAGGAAAAGAATGTGACGATCTAATAAATGATTCTGAAATAAATTATTTTAATAAAGAAGAAATAGTTGATTTTAAGGATCTATGTAAAGCCTGGAAACGTTTAAAATTAATTAAAAATAAAGGTCGCCACCAGAACACCCGTGTTTTAGATGGTGACCAACTAACTACATCTGATTCTAGTACAGCTGACGTCCTGGCCAGCCAATTCGCTACGGCGAGCCAAACCAAACACCTACCCGTTTATCAACGTGATAAACGTAAAATAAATTATATATTTGAAAAATCCACGGATAATTCAGACACCATTAATGCACCGCTGAAGACTACCGAGCTTGCTGCAGCCATTAATTCTATTGTCAAAACTAATAAAGCAACAGGAGAAGATACCATCTCCTACACTCTCATAAAGAAATTGCCCCCATCTTTTCTTGAAGTCTTGCATAATTTTTACCACAGATGTTGGGAAGAGGGCGAAGTCCCACAAGCTTGGAAGGAGGCGGAAGTAGTTGGGGTCCTTAAGCCTGGAAAACCGGCTAGGGACCCCGCAAGCTACCGCCTCATTTCCCTCACCCCTCATCTGGGTAAAATTTACGAACGTATCGTAAAACGCAGACTGGAATATTTTCTAGAAAAAAATAACGTACTCCCAAAGTTCCAGGCAAGTTTTCGGAAGCATATATGCTGCATGGAACAGGTAATAAGACTAACCTCCTATGTCAAAAAAGCTTTTGCAAGACGCAGGAAAGTCCTCGCCACCTTTTTTTGTATATAAAGGGGCGTACGACTCCGTCTGGCATGGGAGGTTGTTAGATAAGATCAGCAGGCTCAGTATTCAGGGCAATATGTTTAATTTTATACAAAGTTTCATAAAAAATCGAATATTGAGAGTCAAAGTGGGATCCACCGTGTCCACAAAACACCAGGTAGACATGGGGGTCCCACAAGGCAGCATCATTGCCCCGACTCTCTTTAATATCATGATTCATGATATTGCTAAATTAAAACTAAAAAATGGTCAAATTTCCATGTATGCTGACGACATAGACATCTGGTCGTCAGCATTTACTAAAGGTGCAAGAGCACTTGCAATATATTTAGAAATTCATCAAACCAACACAAATTTGATTGTGGACTATTTACAAAATAATGGATTCGCCTTGTCCCTGGACAAGTGCGAGTTCATATGTTTTCGCTACAATTTGATGCAAAAAGATACCTTTATTAATATTTTAGGCCAAAAAAGACTCACAGCAAACAAAGTCAAATTTTTAGGGGTTATGCTTACTTCTCGTTTAAATTGGTTCCCACATATTGAACATCTCTGTACAAAGGCTACAAATGCAGTACATTTTATTAGAATTATTTCCACCCAGGCATGGGCACAGAACACTAAGTTTCTTGCTTATTTAACTCAAGCTTTAGTTCGCAGTCGCCTAACTTATGGCATGGAAGTGTTCCATAACATTCCAAAAATAACACTACAAAAACTAAAAACTACAGAACTTAAAGCTCTTAAATCAGCCCTTAGATTACCACGATATGCAAACTCCAAACTTGTTTATGGTACAGTGGGGTGGCTCCCCCTCGACTACCTAACGAAACTAAATACAACAGCATTTCTCACTAGACTTTATGCAACAAATCAGTTCACGATTGAAAGCTTTTCAGCAGAATTTGAAGACCCCTTTTACAATCATCCAACTTATCAGCAACAAAAGCCAATAAAATCACAACAAGTCCGCCACCCACTAGACTATTCCCGGGAAATGCTTTCCATGGCAGGCCTGGAAATAGATGACATAGAAACCTACCCTAAATACCCCATTCCACATTGGGAATGGGAATCTGCAAATTTTGATGCTTCACTACATCAGTCGTATTCAAAAACAGATCAGCCTAATTTACTTTCAGTTGCTGCAAAAGAAAACATTTATGATATCCTACACCAACTCCTAATTTATACAGATGGTTCAAAGATTTCTGACTCGCAGATAGGCTGTGCCTTCACCATTCCAGCCCTCAACATAACTAAATCTTGTTGTTTAAATTCCAAAATTTCAATTTTCAGTGCAGAGCTTTGGGCCATTTTGGAAGCCTGCTCTTTCTTGAACGATTTTCCAAAACCTCCTTTCAAAGCCACAATTCTTACAGACTGCTTGTCCTCAATACATGCCTTACAAGGAAACACTAAAAATAGAACAAAAATTATCCAGGAAATTAAAAACCTAATAAATCAAATAATAATAAAAGGCACCGACCTAACTATAACCTGGATTCCTTCCTATCTTGGGCTAAAAGGAAATGACCTCGCTGACAAAGCAGCCAAAATGGCAGCGGAACAAAATATAGGTCAAATTGTGAATATAAAACTATCTCTTTCAGAAATAAAAAAACATCTGAAACGCAATTCATACCAGAGGTGGGCTGCGGAGTAGGCGTCCAACATGGTACATGAAATTCATAAAAGAAGGACTTTTTCTACCTGTTCCTTACAAAACTCAAGGTAGAATCCTTAGATTTTACACAGATTCAATTTATTGCAAATTTAAGAACACTCCCTGCCTGTGCGGGGAAATTCTGACTTTAAAACACATTTTCAACCCCTGCGATCAAATGAGAACAGAACTACAACCTACTATTTATAAATTTGAACAAAACAACCTGATATATAATGAGAAAAATATTCTAACGAAACATTATAGATTGGGTTGGACTCCTATTATTTGGCTCGCTGAGACAGTTGGCCAGGCGTCATTTAAACACTTAATATAATTAATGAAAATCTTATTTAAATTACAATTAAGTTTAGTAGAGACTCGGTGCTTGGGTCGGATCGGCAACCTCCCCCTCTCCAGCTCCGTCACATCGTTCCCGTTTTTAACAAAGCAAACATACTACATTTACCTTCATATGCAGACT
>CM065696.1:9047412-9052412 GCA_017654935.2 Phymorhynchus buccinoides | reverse complement strand
TGTGAGGCCATTTTACACCGAAATATGCATTTTGAGCAAATTTGAACACGGACGGACGGACGGACAAACTGAAAACAATACCAGTCTCGCTTCGCGACTGGTAAACAGCAACAACATCACCAACCACAAAAACATTCTAACGGCTCATTTTAGATAAATGCGTCCGGATAAATTTGATATTAAAAACAAGCACATGGTGTTGTCTTTGTTTTGTTTTTTGCCCATTTTGATGGTTTATAGGGGAATTTAAATAGAATGCACGGATAAATGTCACATTAAAAACAAGCACCATTTTTGCTGCTTCATGTGATGTTATTTATTTTTTTAATTTTATTTTAATAATTTATTCGTTTATATATTCATTTATGTATTTATTTATGTCGTGCACCTACGTTTGTTTAGCAATAAATGTCTCTGTTTATCAACGTTTGCTAAAGTGTTTTCCTGCTGCTAGTTTTTGTTCTGCTCTTTGGAACCCAAAGCAAACTGAAGAGATTTATGTCCCCTTTGGGAGAGTCGAGCTGCAATTATTTGTGTGCCTCGTAACTCTCATGTTTATACAATTATTTTTCATCTAGGCCAAAACAAGTGTTACTTTATTCATCTAGTTTTGCAACATATCGTTTTTGTTTTGTTTTCTTATATACTTTGGTGTTCTGGAGATGAAAGTATCGACACGATTTATTAGGAATTTTCCGTTTTGAACGAGTGAGATTGTTCATTTTTCTGCCATTGTTTATCCGCAGGCTTGGTTTAACCAGACAACAGACTGTAACATTGTTCTTAAAGACGAGGGTCGCATAATGACAATGAAAAACAAAGTGACAACTACTACTTCTATTACGAGAACAGCAATAACTACTACTGCTACTACTACTGCTGCTGCTGCTGCTGCTGCTGCTGCTGCTACTACTACTACTACTACTACTACTACTACTACTACTACTACTACTACTACTACTACTACTACTACTACTACTACTACTACTACTACTACTACTACTACTACTGCTGCTGCTGCTGCTGCTGCTGCTGCTGCTGCTACTACTACTACTACTACTACTACTGCTGCTGCTGCTGCTGCTGCTACTGCCCCTACTACTACTACTACTACTACTATACTACTACTACTACTACTACTGAAAAAAATAACCCACTGGGTACATACTTTGCATGTATCGTCCTAAAAGGGTTTCTAAGCGCTTACATGCATTGGGCCAGATGAGGACTACTAAAGAGCCATGAATGGTGAAATGGTGGAGTTAACTCCTTGACTGCCAAGAATCACGCATGAAAGATGGTCCTAGCGCAGATCAGCAGGGGTTAACACTATTGCACCTTCAACTTCGCATCACTACTAAAAGGAAAGAAACCAGATTCAAAATAATTGTCTCAAATTGTCTCTAAAATATCGTGCTTTTCCCCTCCAGTCCAGCGGTACTTTGGACTTCACAAACAGAACTCTAAAGATCGTATATGTTGTTGTTGTTGCTGTCGTCATACCATGGCTAAAAGACTCCAGGGATCATCCCAGCAACCGAAGCAATTGAAGACTATGGTACACATTCACCAGCTAGGGATGAAAACATTACGTGTGTGGCCGGTTTTGATTACCCCGCCACGTGAGCATCCACACTCCGACTTCAGAGGATTTTTTAGAGACTATTGATATTATGCCAGGAGCTTGTCATGGCTAAAGACAATCCCCGCATAACTATGCAGAGCATAGCAACATTCTGATGTAGCCCTGGTGTTCTAGCCTATGTCAATTGATCAATTGGTCTGACACAGCCTTAAGCTAAGGCGAAGATCGTATATAAAATGCCATGTGCTTTTTTTCGTCCAGTGATACTTTAAGCTTTACAAAATAATGACACTATAAAGCTGGTCATCATCGTAATTGTGAGGAAGCCGAGGGTCCTCAATTGATGGGGGTTCCTTCTCTGAAGACCCTGCGTTGTCCACATCTTCCGAAACGTTTTTGTTTTTTCTCTAAGCAAATTCCCATTAAAATAGCTATGAGAAAAAATATCAGGGGATTTTTCCTCTCATTCTGCACTAGGCCTTACTGTCTGAACGTGGATACTTTCGGATGAGACGATAAACTGAGGTCCCGTGCGCCCATGCACTTAGCACACGTTAAACCCAGTGGCAACGAAAAAGTTGTCATTGGTCAAAATTTACCTCCCCCCCCAACCCTTTCCTTCCTCATCAGTCACACAAAAACTGCATGCATAAAAAAGGGTGGCGCGCTTCTGGCTGCGACGCCCTCTCCAGGTGGGAGCAACCCGAATTTCACAGATACGCCCATGTGGTTCTTAAGTACCTAATACTTAATACCTAAATAATACCTGATACTAATCTGTATGTTTACTTACTATATGTTCACAAGAATCAACAAACATAGGTTTCGGTTAAAATCAAGCTATGTTCTATTGAACACATTGTCCCCTGCACTGTACTGATTCCAACGCAGATAAAGAAACTAATAAGTAAAGCAAGTCATCACAATATGGCTTTTGCAGAATTTGACAGATAAAAAAATTAATTCGACGGTTATTTTTTGTCATGGTCAAATTGGAAATGTGAAAGCACTGGTGGAAAGGAAGGGAAAATGAGAAACAAAAACTAAAGAAACACAAACAAAAAATACACCAAACAACAACAAAAAAGCACGTCATAACTGACATCTTCTTGAGAGGGAACATAAATTGAAAAGGAGCTTGTCTTCACTTGAATAACTAACACGCCCGTCCCCCCAATTTCCCTGATATTACAGAAAATAAATACAACCACAAAAACAAATAGAAAAGTGATGATTTATAAACACACACGCACACGTACACACACACACACACACACACACCACGCACGCACGCACGCACGCACGCACGCACGCACGCACACACGCACACGCACGCACACACACACACACACACACACACACACACACACACACACACACACACACACACATACGCGCGCTCGCGCGCACACGCACACACACACGGTTGTGAAATAAATGGTGTCAAACCTGTGTTGCCGTCTTTGTTTATTCATGGTTTACGTGAGGTTATTATTGCTGTTTATTTTCCATATTCTTGTTTTATTTGTTATTACGTTTTGGTCATAGTGAGGATAGATATTTGCTTTTGGCAACTCTGTTCTGTCTCAGTGCCCATCCATTTTGTCTGTAAAACGAATATTAACGCATATGTACTTTTCAAACAAAAGAATAGCAAACAAAACTGCTAATCATTATTAATATAATTCTACCTTTTAACCAAGAAACAGGAAGCAAGCTTGACGATAATTATACACAATATAGTTACTTTTGAAGAAGCTAAATAAAAAACCTTTTTTTTTAAAGAACAAAATAGAAACGAGGTTGCTGACAGTTGCAAAGATAATTTAGATTTTCAAGGAAATACGCAAATTGCTGACAATTAATATTAACACTCATTAGTGAATAACTATTACAGTGGAACCTTCCTTATAAGACCTCCCATTATAAGACTCCCTCCCACATAAGACCTACTTCTCTGAGACATTGCCCTTCTTTGTAAGTATTACAATGACCTCCCGTATAAGACCCCTCCCTTTTAAGACCTCATTTTGGATGATTTTTGAAGGTATTATAAGGGAGGTTCCACTGTGTAACAATGATAATAAACTACACATATTAACACAACAAACTTTTGCACAATGATGTAAAATCACATTATGTCTGCAGCGACTGCTTTTATTTAAAAGTCACTAGAACAAATTGAATGTCAATCAATTGAAACTATCTGAATCGGCAACAGAGTTACGAAAGTCGTTGCTGTAGCATAAATACATTATATACTGGTCTCCAAAATTTAAGGGCCGGAAGAACGATCTTCTCTCTTCTGTCTTGGAGGCATGCTTATTGAGAGCTCTGGTTGCCGCCCTTAAATAAACATTCGTGTCTAACTTTTGCTCAGCAGTGTTCACTACAGTCATGCCTTGCACGTGCAATAGGCAAGAAACCTGCATCAGTCCTGAAAAGAGTCCAAACTTTCGTGAAATTCTCGTGAATTGGCCACATTTTAAGCGTACCTGAAAACGCTGTTGCTGTACTGCAATGTCTGCAAAACTGGTTCAGGCACGTGCAACAGGAAGGAAAGTTATTGAGTAGCCTAAGTTTTGCCATTTTCTTCATTGCTGTCTTAGTGTACAATAAATAGATATCAAGCTACTGAAAACAGAAGCCGGCCCTTAACTTTTGGAGACCAGTATAGTAATAAAAGTGCCCCGCAATAGTGAACTCCTGAATAGCACAGTTCGAAAAACGGCCGATTCCCACGCGGACCCCGCTAGTTCGTTGCTCGGAACGGGCACATATTTGTTTGGGCTAAAGACCCACCAGATCACGTGTCAAAATCACGGGTTTCACGTGTTTTCCCTCTTATAGCTGGTAAGAAATACTGTTTTGACCAGGTTTCACTCCCATACAAATGCCCCCAAATTCGAAGCGAAACATCATTTTAAAGAGCAGCCTCGATTTGAAGTTGGGGGCATATGTATGTGGGTCACAGCTACCCAGAAAACACCAACAAGGGACTTAATTGTGGTGGGTCAGTGCGTCTTTAAAGACCCACCAGGTCCGTGAGTGAAAATCACGGGTTTCACGTGTTTCCCTCTCTCGCTGGTAAGAAATCTTATTTTGACCAAGTGTGGCTCCCATACAAATGTCCTCATGCCCGAAAGCGAGACATCACTTTAAAGGGCAGCCTCGATCGCATATATGAGGAAAGTCTGTATGTGGGTCAAGGGTCTAAGGACTTAATCCAGCCGGGTCAGTTGGTCTTTTTTTCATGGGTTGATATGACTCCACATACAAATTTCCCCAACTTCAAATTGAGGCTGCTCTTTAAAATAATGTTTTGTTTTCAATCTGGGGACATGTGTATGGGAGTCAAACCTGGTCAAAACAAGATTTATTACCAGCTATAAGAGGGAAAACACGTGAAACCTGT
>CM065696.1:9024912-9037412 GCA_017654935.2 Phymorhynchus buccinoides | reverse complement strand
AAAATAATATCATTAAAATAATCCTCCTACTCCTAATCCTACTCCCTATTTATTATGTCCTCTTAGGTCTCATGTTTATTCTTCGGCATTCATTTGGTATAATTATTCCTTTTTTTTTTTCTTCTTATTATTATCCTTCCCTCTTGCTTTCTCCTATATTATTATTCATTTTATGTATTCTTATTCGGCCGTATTATTAACTCTTTTTCGTATTCCTTCTTATTAGTCTTCTGGTCCTTCTTCTTCCTTCTTATTCTAATTCTTCTTATTACTTCTTCTTCATTCTTATATTATTTCTTCTATCCTTCTATATGATGTATGTATTTTATTTATTAGTATTAATATGATGTCGTCGTATGTCTTCTTATTATTATATTATTTATTATTCTTCTTCTAATATGTCTTCTTCTTATTCTTTATTCTTCTTCCTCTTATTCTTATTATATTATTATTATTATTCCTACTTCTTATTATTCAACATTTTTCGTCTCATTATTATTCTTCTTCTTTTTATTATCCCCCCCTCTTATTCTCTCCTATTACTTTCTTCTCTTTTCTATCTATTACTATTCTTATATTTCATTATTATGTCATAATAATATTATTTTTCTTTATTACGATTTTTTTTTTTCTTATTATTATTTCTTCCCCTAATCTTATTCTTTTTCTATTATATTATATTCTATTATTTATTATATTATTGTTATTTTCTATTACTTTTATTTTTTTTCTGCTCTTTAATTCTATTAGTTAGTCCTCTCTATCTTAATCTGATTATTATTATTAATATATAATATTATCTATTAGATTTTTATTTTTTTTTATTATTAATTATGGATTTTCAATTAATTTTTTGAGCTATTATTTTTTTTTTTTTTATTAGTATTATTATTTCTATTCCTCCTATTTATTCATTATATTATTCTTATTAGTTGTTCTTTCTTATTATTAATATCCTATCCCTATTCCTTTCTTATTCTTATTCTTATCTATCTTTTGTTCTTCTCTTGTTATTCTTCTTCTATTATTATCTAATTATCTTCTTATCTTATTTTCTTCTTGTATTCTTCTTTATGATTATATTATACTTATTATGCTACTTCTTATTCCTTTCCCCTTCTCTATCTTGCTATCTTTGATTCTTCTTCTTCTTCTTCTTCATATGTATTATTCTTCATTCTATCATCCTCCTCTTCTTCTTCTCTTCTTCTTCTTCTTCATATCCTCTTCTTCCTTCTTATTCTTTTTGTCTTCTTCTCTCTTCCTTCTTCTTATTCTCTTCTGCTTATAGTCTTTCTATTCTTCTTCTTCTTCTTCTTCTCTTCTTCCTTCTTCATTCTTCTTCGTTTTTCTTCTTATTCTTCTTCTTCTTTCTTCTTGATTATTCTGTCTTCTTCTTTTTTCTTTTTCTTTGATTCTTAATTTCTTTCATTCTTTCCTTCTTCTTCTTATTCTTTCTTTTTTATTTTTTTTCTTCTTATTCTTCTTCTTCTTATTCATCTTATTCTTCTTCTTCTTATTTTTCTTCTTCTTCTTCTTCTTCTTATTATTCTTATTATGTCATTATCTTCTTCTTTATTCTTATTACTCTTATTTTCTTTATTTCTTCTTCTATCTTGATTCTTCATTCGATTGCTTCTTATGTATTATTATTCTTACTTTTCGTCTTATTATTGCTTTTATTATTCTTCCTATTCTTTATTCTTCTTCTTACTTCTTATTATTCTTCTTCTCTTCTTATTATTCCTTATTCTCTTAATTCTTCTTCTTCTTCTTCTTCTATTTCTTCTTCTTCGTAGTCTTCATATGATTTTTCTTATTCTCTTATCTATTATTCTTCTTCTTCTTCTTGCTTCTTCTTCGTCTTCTCGTGCTCTTCTCTTCTTCTCTTCTTCTTCTTCTTTTCTTAGGAGTCTTTTTCATAAGCTCTCTTCTTCTTCTTCTTCTTCATTCTTCTTTTCTATTCTTCTTCTTCTTCTTTTTTTTATTCCTCTTCTTCTTCTTCTTCTTCTTCTTCTTCTTCTTCATATGCTTTTTCTTCTTCTTCTTCTTCTTCATCTTCTTTCTTCTTCTTCTTCTTCTTCTTCTTCTTCTTCTTCTTCTTCTTCTTCCTCTTCTTCTTCCGACTTTCTTCTTCTTCTTTCATGTTCCATGGTTAAATAAAATATCGTTTTTGCTTTCGATTTCGTTCTCTCTCTCTCTCTCTCTTCTCTCTCTCTCTCTCTCTCTATCTCTCTCTCTCTCTCTCTCTCTCTATCTCTCTCTCTCTCTCTCTCTCTCTCTTCTCTCTCTCTCTCTCTCTCTCCTTTTATCTCTCGCTCTCTCTCTCGTACTGTCTCTCTCTCTCACTCACTCTCTCCAAACGAAACTCATGAAAACTTTTATTTATCCAGATGTAAGGGCCTACCACTTGACAATGCATATACACATGCAGGGGCCACTCCTCAATTCGCTCTGTATATAATTATATACACATTCAGGGACCCCAGCCCACTCCTTGGGAGGTCAGCTGCCCCTTTCATCACCTACCAGCTGATAAACCATGCCCGTTCACACAGTTTATCTTGAGGCGGCTGAAATCGTCAGACATTTAGATTATAAAAAAGAGCACGATTTTGTACACAGAACGTTCTGTCAGTCACAGGGTGGGAATCAACAGTCTTAAGCAGTCGGATGTTGATGTGTACACATACCGTGACGTAATATACAAGGGAAATCTGTATGGATTATTTTGGTAACTGCTGGTTTTGATTTACACACAAATGCTAAAACCTTATTCGATTCCAGATCTGTTGAGTCGACAGCTTTTATAGGCTCCTTCATCGTATTGTATCCATGTAGGCCTACAGACCCAGACCCTGCAGGTCTCAAATTGTGAGAAGTTTCGCGTGGCCAGTTCGTATATAATTATTATGCATTCGTCCATGTTTAGTTCTTTTTTTTAGTCAGATTGTAGACCTAAACGGGATTGTTAGATTAATTTGTGAAGATGACATTTTGAATAATGTTAACAGAACTATGCATAGCTACCCTCTGAGTTAGTTGATCACTATTCACACGCTTGTAAATATATTATTTAAGCGTGATCAATGTTTTGTTAACAACTATCCCTTTGATAGAATGAAATGGGCTATCCTCTCGGAATATCAAATCCATCCACCTTTTTTTTCTCTTTCTCTTACAACTATAATGAAATGCTGTTTCCAATTTGTACTGAATTCCATGCTTAGCCGGTTGTCAGTACAAATTGGTATTCCAAGAAACCATAATTCTAATTTATACCAGCATAAATCCAGTAGAAAGCGGAATTCTGATTTATACTAGTACAGATTGGAATTATAATGTGTACTAGTAGGATTCCGAATCCTACTGACCTCCAGCTTCTACGGTGACATAGACATACAATTTATATCATTTGGGGTTCTTCTCTGAACCCGGCTCTCCCTAGAGTTTCTTTCAGTTAACGTGGTCCTAGTGAAATGGCACCTACGCTTCAGTCGTGTGCCCCTATGAGGCATGAACTGCGGCTTGACTTCACTTGACTGAGGTGTTCTGGTGAATGTATGTATGTGCATGTATGTAGTTATACATTCAGCACGCCTTTTGTCCTTGTAAAGCATTCTACAGCAACTAACAAAATTGAAAGCGATAAAATCCAATTGTTTGCAGGGCTCCCAGGGACCCCCATTTGGGGGTCTATGAAGCACTAACATTCTACAGGACCCTCTAAAATAATGTGCAGGGGGTCCCAGGGATGCACTATAAAAATTCGTTTTAGCATTCACAATGCCACTATCCCTCCTCTAGGACCCACTATACTGTAAGTGAAGGAGTCCCTGGGACCTCTTGTTTTGCGGGACGACTGGGAGCCCTGGTTTGAATAAGGGCCAAAAGATGAGGGGAGGCGATGGCGCTAAACTAGCCGCAACGCACAGCTAGTTCACAAGAATCGAACATTTTCTTCAAAAGTAAATATAAAATAAAGTAAATAATAGAGATGGGTTTGAATGAGATGTACGAAAGACGAACCAAGCATAAAGCCAGGAAGATTGTAAATGACACCTCCCATGCTTGGAACAAACATTACGAACTATTACCTTCTGGACGTCGCTACAAAACTTTTAAAGTCAACTCCAGGGCACAGAAATCCTTCATCCCCAGATCCATCCACCTCCTAAACTCATGATCCTTTTAGGTTTAAATGTGTGTTCATCGTGTTAAAAGAAACTATGCATGATTATCCTTAGACGTGTATGTATCCACATATAATGTGTATCTTTAAGTGTGTATTATGTGTAACTTTTGCTCCTATTCATGCATGCTGAATGTCGATGTCTTTGTTATTCTGGCACCTGAACAAAATTTCTCCTTGGGAGATAATAAAGTGAATTTGATTTGATTTGATTGATTTGAACAACTGAATAAAATCGACTCGATTGATACAACACGAACCAAAACAGTAAAGTAAAAAATGTAAAATTGGATGAAACAGCACAACTGCCCTCCCGCCCCGAAGAAAGTGTTCCTGAAAGCACAAGGGGGAAAAGGATACATGACAGAACCTCTAAAAATAACGAAAACGAGAAGTCTTCAGAAAGCAGAATGACATGCCAAAAAGTGCAGTATCACACAAAAATTGCTTTGAATTCTTTAGATAGGTTCCATGGTGTCGTAAACATCTTTCAGGATCGGCTGGGTAACGCAAGTTTCCTTGTCTGGAAGACTTCTGAACTCCATGAAAACCAACGGCCATTGATCTGTTTTTCAACATAGAAGAAATAAGTACATGGAAGGTGAAAGTGGGAAGGGGACAGATGGATAAGGACGATGGAAGAATGCGATAGATCAACCAGATACTGATTTCATTGCAAAGAGACAGGCAGAGAGAGATAGAGATAGATAGATAGATAGATAGATAGAGAGAGAGAGAGAAGAGAGAGAGAGAGAGAGAGAGAGAGAGAGAGAGAGAGAGAGAGAGAGAGAGAGAGAGAGAGAGAGAGAGAGAGAGAGAGAGAGACGGACAGGGACACACACACACAAGGGCAGGATCATGTGAAAAAAATCTTTGTCAGCTTATTATGTACCCCCCCCCCCCCACACACAACACACACACACACACACACACACACACACACACACACACACACACACACACATACACACACACACACACACACACATACACACACACACGCACGCGCACACACACACGCGAGCGCGCGCGCGCGCGCGCACACACACATACACGCACGCACGGACACACACACACACACATAAACACACACACACACACACACACACACACACACACACACACACACACACACACACGCGCGCGCGCGCGCGCAGTGTATGCTAAGGGTGGTGGCAGGTTTATGCGCTGTGCTGACAATTTACCCAACCAGCAGTAACGACCACGAAATGGACAGGAAAGTGCGGACCCTTACCGTTCAATTCTGCTCCTATTTCTGTCCGTCTGTCTGTTCACCTGTCTGCCTCAGACCTGTTTACTCTACTCTTTTCGAGTAGTTGTCCTTTGCCGATCTACGATCGCAAAGGAGTCTATTTTCGTTCGTGTACGTTTCTTTGGGTTTTTTTCTGTCTGTCTGTCTGTCTGTCCCAAGGATATATCCCGACCCGCTTGACCGAATCGCTTCAAAGTTTGTGTGGTGGTGTGTCACCATGAGAGGTAGGCATCCGCGCATCAACAGTTGCCGTCGTGACCTTGACCTTGGCGTATGACCATGGAAACCGAAATATCTGTAAGGGGCCATAACTTCCACACCGTTGGTCTTAGATACTTCAAATTTGGCGTGTAGGTAATTTGGCTTATGGCCATTCTGATGATGGCATACCGATTAAGGTCAAGGTCAAGGTCCGGGAGATTGGTAAGCCTTGAAAGTGGTAGGGGTCTAAAAATTGGGTTTTAAGCCATATGTTCCACAGTTTGTACTTCACAGAAGCGCTTCAGATTGTGTGTGGCATTGTATAACCTACTATTCTACTCAACTTGGACCTCTACTACCCTTCAAAATTGAAAATAATGCTCTAATTACTCATTTTCAGTGAACATTGTTTGATGGTTTAATGAATAAAGCTACACATTTTGCACCAAAGCTACTCATTTCAGCTATCCAGACTACTCAAAACTTGTGTAGGAGGTAAACAGGTATGCTGCCTGTTTTTCTTTCTGTCAATCTGTCATTAACAGATTGGATTGTAGAGGGGTAGCATTGTTTTGTTCTTTTTGCTATCTTTGCTGTTTTTGCTGTTTTTGCTGTTTTTGCTGTTTTTTCTGTGTGTTGATAAAGCGGTATCAGCCGAAATATTCAGTTGTTTTTGTGGTGTCTCATGTGAACGTAACATAACGTCGCTTCACACTTCATGTTTGTTTGTTGTATTTCATGTCAATCTTTTTTTATCTTTCTGTCCATCCGTCTGTCCGTTTGTCTGTCTGTGTCTCACAAAGGCAGCAATGGCCTATTGTTTTGTTTTTGTTTTCTTTCGTGTCTTTGTCTCTGTGTTATTGATTATTCCACTACCGCCACTACTGTCTGTCTGTCTGTCTGTCTGTCTGTCTGTCTGTCTGTCTGTCTGTCTGTCTGTCTCTCTCTCTCTCTCTCTCTCTCTCTCTCTCTCTCTCTCTCTCTCTCTCTCTCTCCCATTCACCTACTCATTATCTTAGTCTGTACACACACACACACACACACACACACACACACACACACACACACACCACACACACACACACACACACACACACACACACACACACACACACACACACACACACACACACACACACCACACACACACACACACACACACACACACCACACACGCACACACACACACACACACACACACACTCGTATAAATCTCCAACGTACCATTCGCTGGGTCGCACGGAACTGCCGTACTTCATTGCAGACAAAAACGAAGAGAAGATGGGTAGATTGGTATAGATTGGTGTTTATCCTGAGGTATTGTTTCCCTCTGATTACATCGCATCGGTGGCACAATACGCTAACCGTTGGAACGAAAAGATCCGTCTGATAATGTGATCATGATGGTAGGAGGGGGGGGGGGGGGGGGGGGGGATGGGGGGGGGGGGGATGGACGGAAGGAGAAGGGAAAACAACGTGATTGGATTCTTGATTCTCCTAGCCTCCATTGTTCCAGTATTACTATCATATACTGTTATCTTGAGTGCGTCCTTTTTCCTTTTTGTTTTGTTTTGCTGTACCATCGTCTGGACCGTACAGTGGCGTTGCTCCCACGCTGCTCATCCCGAGTCCCAACTCGCAGCCACATCCCGGCTTGTTTATGTCGCAGAATCCGAAACCAGCAGTCCAAGGGGAGCGAATATATGTTAGATCGTCAGGAGGCAACCAACCACCGAGGAGCCACAGCACTGTTGCTGAGTCACTTCGGTGGAGTTCAGTGGAGCCTGTACGCAGGACACCAACTATGCTAATCCCCCTGAGCGTGAGTGAGGTCCTCCTCCGAGGGCGCCACCACGTCCGTTCATCAACAGTTCCCCAGAATATACTGATCCCCATGACTTTGACGCAATGCACCAAAGACATAAACTGGATTGTTAATCGAAACTGAGGTCACTATGAGAGCAAGACCACAACATTTGATACTTTTTTTTTTATTGTTATGTTTAATAGAAATGATGTAGATGACAATGATGATGATGCTATGGAGTTCCGTATCGGCCTGAGACTAAGTGACAGACCTACGCTTCCTTTCATAATGATATTCTGGCGTTAACCAGGCCCGAGAACAACAGACACCTGCAGTGTTTGTCTTGACATTAGAGCAACACTCTCAGAATCGCACCCGTTAAGCGGATGAAGCTCAACTGCGTGGCTTCATTCTTCCCACTGAGCCCACAGCCACTCACTCTGAATAGCAGAACCCAAAATAACAAGTGCAACGCCGAGCGGCTGCAAAGTCCCCTTGCAGCATCGCCTAGCTGCTCCGAAATCGGAATGTGTCGGCTGTACACATACATAACAACGCATCAAAACAGCACGTAACTGAATAGTTTTCTATATATAGCCTTGGGGTTCGGACCCGTGATTTGAGCGCGCGCGATCATGCGCACACGAGGGCACAGAAAAATTCATGACAACTGTGTTATAGACCACTCATCAAGAAATGTTGTGAAAAAAAATTGCATTGAAATACATGCAAAACTTCGCGAGATATTAGCGATTATGTGTTTTGGGGTTTGAACCCCGTAACTGGCGCGACCTTGGTTTAAACAAGAATGTATTCAAGAATAGAAAATCATAACAAAGCAGCAATACATTTATGAACTTCGAGTACAACAAGCTAAGAGCTTATAAAGCGTACTCTAATATTTAAGTTGCACAGTAAGGACTGCACACGCAAAACTAATCTAATATTGAAAAAATAATAACATAAAAGCAACAACAGTAGTAAACACTTAAAAAAGGGGAAAAAAAAACAGAAAAAAAGAAAATACACAACAAAATTAAGTAAATCTAAACTACATGAATTTTAGGGGCAATATAAAACATAATGTCAGCTTGCATTGAATCAGAATCATCACAAAGCTATACCTACCAGGGCTAAAAAACCAACAACAACAACAAAAACAAATGGGATTGTAAAGTCATGTCAAGAGCAGAATAAATATTTGTTTATGCAAGCTTGCGCCCCTTATCAAAGGGAAACGACGAATCATGTTACAGTCAGAATTGATCATGTTATTGAGAATTTGTTTGACAGTTGAATAAAATTATAATCAGTAGTATTCTCAATAATTTAGTTTAGGAAATGGACAAAATATGCATGGAAAAATAATTTGACATATGCATCATTGCACGCCTAGCCGACCACAAACCTGTTAGACCTTTGAATTAACTCGCAAACTGCAAGGCCTTGACCTTAATGTAAAACTAAATACATCAGTGGATAGCTTGCATCTTGGCAAACTAGCATACTAAATTTGATGATGATAGACTGAATAGTTTTTGAGAAAAACGGACGAGTAGCCGGACGGACGCCGGACGGACGCACCAGACAGAAACAATAGTTCCCCGAACCTTCGGCTCGGGACTAAAAAAATCGCCTCTGATGGGATTCGAACCCGTGACCTCCACATGAGTGCGTCTTAAACAGTTAAAACGGATATAGTGAAATGAATAAAGGGAAGGGACTTCTCATAATTATCCCCCTTTCACCAAAGTTATTTACGGCACCTAGTCGCCTAGCAAAGTGATAATAGTAGCCACAACAATACAGAACCAAGTTAATCCTATACAAGAAACCACTCCACCACGACATGTTAACACTGGTCGTAGCATGCAAAATACACTAAACTGGCAAAACGATTGACAGTTCATTCTAGTTTACATGTCACTACCCGTGTTAACTGCTTAAGACGCGTTCATGATTACGGTACCATGTCTAGCACTGTTTGCTTATATGTCTGTTGTCTTGTCTGCCTGTCGGTTAATCCGTCTGTTTGTCCCCAATCTCTCAGTCAGCAAGTCCAATGTGTATGTTTGGTCCACTATCAATCCTTGCCTTGTCTGTAATGGACTGGAAGTCTCTAACAATACATCGAATGAAACCAGATTATACAGAGAGGAGAGAGAGAGAGAGTAGAGAGAGAGAGAGAGAGAGAGAGAGAGAGAGAGAGAGAGAGAGAGAGAGAGAGAGAGAGAGAGAGAGAGAGAGAGAGAGAGAGAGAGAGAGACAGAGACAGAGACAGAGAGAGAGAGAGAAAAAAAAGAGAGAGAAAAAACTGAATACTGAAACACTTTATTTAACAAGGATGAAGATTTTAGGCAAAGAGAGAGAGAGAGAGAGAGAGAGAGAGAGAGAGAGAGAGAGAGAGAGAGAGAGAGAGAGAGAGAGAGAGAGAGAGAGAGAGAGAGAGAGAGAGAGAGAGAGAGAGAGAGAGAGAGAGAGAGAGAGAGAGAGAGAACTCGAACTCGAACTCGACATTTTTAATGAGGATAAACTGAGAAAGCAGAAATAGCTTATTTTCATCAGGTCCTCTAAAATAATGACATATGAAGTGAATAAATAAATAAATAAATTACAAAACAAACTGAGTCAAGAGAGAGAGAGAGAGAGAGAGAGAGAGAGAGAGAGAGAGAGAGAGAGAGAGAGAGAGAGAGAGAGAGAGAGAGAGAGAGAGAGAGAGAGAGAGTCAAAGTCAAAGTCAAAAATGGTTTAATTGCTAGGCCACTGGCCCATAACAATTACAATACAAGCATGAACTTTAAGTAACATTTCGTGCCTTTCACTCACACATTGACGTCTAACTGTTAAAGCTTTGTGTACAAACGATGCTACTTTAGAGATTAGTTGAACATTTTCGGAAGATAAGATTAGAGTTAACTTGAATAAAGATGGACAATTATAAGATTTCTTTGGTATTAATTCCATTCTAAGCTCGTTATATTTAGGACAAACAAAAAGAAAATGGACTACGTTTTCTACTACATTTACACAATATGGACAAAATGTATCACCTTCGTTGGATTTATATCGCAAAAAGTGTTTTTTAATGGGTGACATACCAATTCCAAACTTAGCAAAACACCTTCGCCAAGTTATGTTCTTGATGTCGTTCAAATAGCTTTTACAATATATTGAATTACAAAATGTTGAATATATTTCACAGAGAGAGAGAGAGAGAGAGAGAGAGAGAGAGAGAGAGAGAGAGAGAGAGAGAGAGAGAGAGAGAGAGAGAGAGAGAGAGAGAGAGAGAGAGAGAGAGAGAGAGAGAGAGAGAGAGAGACCGACGTATAGATCTAGACAGATCAATAAGCTTAGACAGACAGAAAGAAACACAGACAGCGACAGAACATGGGTTAGACTCCTTTCATTGATACTGTGCAAAGCACGCATGCGCCAAAGTGTCTAGCTCTTTCTTCCGGGTCCGAAAATTCCCCAAATATATTTTCTTTCTTTTTTTTCTGTTTCTTTTGTTTTGTTTTTTCTGTATTTGTTGACTCCGTGTAGGAACGAAACTTATCAAGGTCAGAAAGTATTTTGCATTCTCGTAAGGTCACGTGTCAGTTGCGAACTGTGTTTTGATTGGCTGAGTGTAGCGGGTGTTGCTATGGTGTTCTTCAGCTGGTTAGTATTATGTAAAGAAACGATATCGTGTTTGCTTGGCTGTCTCAATCTCTCTCTGTCTCTGTCTGTCTGTCTATATGTCTATATGTCTTTATGTCTGTCTGTCTGTCTCTCTCTCTCTCTCTCTCTCTCTCTCTCTCTCTCTCTCTCTCTCTCTCTCTCTCTCTCATTCTCTCTCTCTCTCTCTCTCTCTCTCTCTCTCTCTCATTATCTCTCTCTCTACGTCTCTCTCTCTCTCTCTCTCTCTCTCTCTCTCTCTCTCTCTCTCTCTCTCATTCTCTCTCTCTCTCTACGTCTCTCTCTCTCTACGTCTCTCTCTCTCTCTACGTCTCTCTCTCTCTCTCTCTCTACGTCTCTCTCTCTCTCTCTCTCTCTTTTTTTCTTTCTTTTTCTTCTTCTCTCTCTCTCTCTTCTCTCTCTCTCTCTCTCTCTCTCTCTCTCTCTCTCTCTCTCTCTCTCTCTCTCTCTCTCTCTCTCTATCTCTCTCTCTCTCTGTTTTTTTCTTCTTCTCTCTCTTTCTCTCTCTCTCGCTCTCTCTCTCTCTACCTCTCTTTCTCTCTTTCTCTCTGTCCCCTCTCTCTCTCTCTCTCTACCTCTCTCCCTCTCTCCCTCCCTCTCTCTCTCTCTCTCTCTCTCTCTCTCTCTCTCTCTCTCTCTCTCTCTCCCTCTGCCTGTTTGTCTATCTAACCGTCCCCTCCCCTCTCTCTCGTGATTAACGAGGCTCACTGTGACCACATTTATATGACGCGCCATAATGTTATTTGCTTTGTTTTGCTTTAACAACCATCTACGCTTGCTTTCTCAACAGTGTGTAATCCGTAATCATCCCCAACGATTGAATGGACACACTATCCGTTACACGTGACTGCATATCTCTTCAGGCAAATGTTAAGAAAAGCCCCCTCCCATGCTTGCACACTTCCATTCATTTCAGGCTGTTCCGTCGAGCGCTGTCGCATTCTCAGATTATCCTAAACCTATCCCTTACCCTATCCCAAACTCTATTGCTAACCCTAACCTGAAACCGCTCTCGCATTCCCTTAGTGTAAGGGTTAGAAATAGGGTTAGGGATAGGGTTAGGGATAGGGTTAGGGATAGGGTTAGGGATAGGGTTAGGGATAGGGTTAGGGATAGGGTTAGGGATAGGGTTAGGGATAGGGTTAGGGATAGGGTTAGGGATAGGGTTAGGATAGGGTTAGGGATAGGGTTAGGGAAAAGGTTAAGGCTAGGGATAGGGTTAGGGATAGGGATAGGGTTTGGGTCAGTTTAGTGTCAAATACACAAAATAATAAAAGTCGATGGTACGTTTTCATAATGTGCACGTAAATGCAGAACACAGTAATCTGAGAATGCGCCAGCGGTCGACG
>CM065696.1:8994912-9019912 GCA_017654935.2 Phymorhynchus buccinoides | reverse complement strand
TATATAATTTTACTCAGATTCTATCTTTATTAGCCGTTTTATCGAAGCCGGTTTGCAAGAGTGAATGCGCTTGTTTATCTCTAGCGCGCGGAGTCGCGAAAAGTGATCTACTCACTTCCGAGCCGATGGGGCTGAATGTTTGCCTGACGACAAGTAATGGGCAAGGAACAACCAAAGATGTGCGTGCAGCTTGCAGATCTCGCATTGAATCTCTGACACACAATTTTGTTACTGATTTTTTTTAATTAATCGGCTCTACTTTTACACAACACTGTGTGTTTCTCATAACAGATCACGATCTTATTTGTTTGGCTCAGTTGTGATTATTTATTCGATCACAAACCCTGCAACTGAGCAAACTCATACTGTCTTGCACGAAAAAGCCACAGAACATAACTTTTTTCATTAGCTTAGGCGGTTCCTTTTCTATTATGTTTCATAATGTTGGGTGTCCGCTGATCGGGACCTGACTGGCTGGGTCACTTAGCTTAGAGTGAAGGTAGCTGCTCCATTCAGCATCACGTTGGGTGCCCGCTGAAAGGATCCTGACTGGCCTGGTCACTTAGCTTAGGGTGATGATGCTCTTTCTCTCAGTGCTTAAAATCAGTGTTTATCCCAGGATAGTTAGTAAATCTTCCCCACAAAAAGGGGAGGGAAGGGGGCAGTTAGGTAGGCTTCGTTACATTTTTTTTTTCAAAACGGTTTTGGTAAAAGTGAAATACATTTGCCTGCTATTGTGATCATGAAATCACGCCCAAAAAAATTACATACACGTTTGCCTATTCAAAACACGTTTGCCTAGTAGTGAGGAAGGGTGGAGGTTCGTACGAAAAGGTTTTGAGACTTTCGGGGCTGGTATGATTTTATTCAAAATTAATGCGCATGCACAGGTGTACTTTGCTTTATAACAGCATTAAATACAAATACACTGACACAACAAAGTAAGACGTATTCACATTATTTTAACCAACACTATCCAGGTATCCCCACAAATCCTCTCAATTTCAGACAAAATTTAAAAATAATTTGTATGATTCAATCTCATTCCCAGTATGTTGCACTACCAATGATGTCAATTATTCACTGATTCTCATGTTCCCTCCCATGTGCCTGTAATCTTTAGGACTGCAGGATGTAAAGGAGAAATTTGCTATTCACGCTTTTTTATAAAAAGAGGGTTATTTTGGATTTTCAAAGGGTATACAAACAGCAAGTTTGTAACAAGAAAGTGTACTGCATACTGATATTTCTCCTGGGGCGTTGAAATGGTGTGCAAATTATGAAATGTGTAGTAAGAAAATGTACTTTACTTCCACCCCTCTCCCAGTGCTTGAAATAAGAAACTGTGCATAAGCCATCACCCCAACAACCTGGGATAGTGCACCCAGTACTCAGAAGTGAAATAGTACACGCTAAGACATTGTTTGGCCTGCGCTAGATCTATTTATTTAAAAACAAATAATAACAAAATAAATAATAAATAATGTTTTAAAAGAACTTAATCAGCTTTTAAGCCCAAAACAAGTCACTCTTTCCATTACAACACAACTGTTGTAAGTAGGCCTACAACATACAATTAAATTACATGGTTATGGAATCCACAACAATTTACTTAATATGGATAGAAGACTTTTCATGTAAAAGAACTCAGTATTGTAATAGTAAAGATGTGAAATCAGTCTGTAGGCTGCACATGTTAGCAGTAGTGTTCCTCAAGGTAGTATTCTAGGTCCTTTTTTAAAAACTTATTTCATGGATGCCTAGAGAGAGAGAAAAATAGAGATTTTACGCCTTCTGAAACAATGGATGCCTAGGTGTCTGTCACTGTTTTACAGCTTCTATCACCTACCACCACTGAAAACAAATTTCAGTCCAGCCCTGTAGTTCTAAGTAGAATAGCAGTAGCTTTATCTGCTATGTGAAAGTCATAGTCAGCTGACTCAGTCAGTGACACACACACACACACACACACACACACACACACACACACACACACACACACACACACACACACACACACACACACACACACACACACACACACACACGCACACACTGTGACACACACACGATACATTGTTTGTCTTTTTTTTATATATAGATGCCTAGGTGTCGGTCACTGCTTCACAGCTTCTATCACCTACCACCAATGAAACCTACCACACAACTGACTCGGTCAGTGACACACACACACACACACACACATGATAAATTGTTTGTCTTTACAATATACGACTGTATACCCTCTCGACCTTCACGCGCCTCTGTGTGTACGTGTGTGTGTGAGTTGTGTTGTGTGTGTATGCGAGTGTGGTGTGTGTGTGTGAGTGAGTTGGTGACCCAGTATTTCTCACCACCACTATCAAGCACATTTTTGTCGCTTATTTTTAATTTTTTATCTGGAAGGACCAACGTCCTAGTCGTGGATTTTAAAAAGGCCTTTGATAAGATTTATCACTATCTCCTTATGAATAATTTCGCCACTATGGGATCAGAAGTTCAGTCAATAGATTAATTGAGAGCTTCCTTGCAGGCAGGCAGGAAAAAATAGTTGTTGATTGAGCTGCATCCGAAGCTATCCCTGTAGAATCAGGAGTCCCCCAAGGATCTGTGCTTGGGCCGACCCTTTTCCTGTTGGCATCAATGGTCTTTCGAGGCAACTATCTTCCAACTTCCTTTCTCTTTGTGGACGACTCTGTCACCGAGCTGTGGACCCTCCCAGAGACCTCAATGATCTCCAACCAGACCTAAATGAATTAGCATCATGGGAAAACAAATGGATGTCCTTCCAGCCCGACAAATGCAAGAGCCTCCATGTGATCAGGAAGAAAAATCCCCTGATAAAGAACTACCAACTATATGGCCAGGACCTGGATTGGATAGAGATGAAAATAAATGTCTGGGCTTTACAATATCACAAGACCTTAGATGGGACACCCACATCTCAAATGTGCGCAGCAAAGTCAGTAAGACCCTTGGCTTCCTCCATCGCAACTTAAAAGTAGAGTTAGTCAACATCAAGGAATTTGCATATAAGGCAAGTAGTAAAAGGCTTATAATTATGTCACTGGTTAACCCATTCTAGAAAGGTGCCTGCTATGCCATAGCATTGCCTCTTTAAACTGATGTAAAACTATATATATATATATATATATATATATCTCTGTACATGTGTGCGTGTGTGTGTGTCACTGTGCGAGCCCCTTCCCCCATCCGCCCCACTTTACTCCCACCCTTCTAGTTCTACCCATTACCAAATCATAGTGAAAATCCTTCATCCACGACCCACCCACCCTCTAGTAGAATCCCCCGTTTGCTTGCATGCCCCCTTTCCCCTCAACCATATCAAAATTCAAACTCAGATTATTTTATTTGTTGTAAAACCATCAAAGGAATTATCGAACAAACCAAAGCATACGGCGCTCTCGCCACACCGTAATTATTTACACAGATGTGGTAAACAGTAAACACATTATCGTCATAGGATGATAGGCCTACCATGAAAAGAAACAAAACAAAAAGCGCAGGGTAAAGATGGTGACAAAGTAAATGTTATTGAAGCAAATAAGGAGTAGTAAAACTCGCGTAATCACGTATAGGGACAGCAAAACATTCATGTTCGTACCAACATCGCGATTTATCGTCAGAAGTGGCGTCTGCGACGCAAACAGAAACAGGAAAGTCGATCTACTATCTACGGTAGCTGCCCAACTCGCCACCGGAAGTTATAGCAAACAAAGGGACTGTATCAGTGAGCCACCAAACCAAGGGAAGTAACAACCCCACCTAAAACGGCTAATACGGTTATATCTTCATATTGAACAAGGTATAAGTGGCGATCTTTGCTACAATACTTCTTAAACATCATGCTACCAATACCAGTTGGAATGTTGTTAGCCATCCACCCAAACAAATACAAATGAAAAATCTCGTTTTCTCGGCTATTTAGAGACGGTTTGTGGCAGCGCAAAATGTTACAACGCGTAACATTTCCTTGTAACACTTCCTTGTAACATTTTGCGCGGAAAGTCCTGCGGCAAAATGTTACAATTGTAACATTTTGCCGCGCTTTAACATTTTGCACAGAAAGCCTGTGGCAAAATGTTACAATTTTGTTAGAATTGTAACATTTTACGCAAGGCGCCCGGGGCGCCAAGCGCAGTTTGCTACAATTGTAACATTTTGCGCGAGGCGTCCGCCTTTGATTGAAAATTTTCAATTGTAACATTTTGCCGCGTTGTAACATTTTGCCCGAGGCGCCTCGCGGAAAATGTTACAATTCTAACAAAATTGTAACATTTTGCCGCAGGCTTTCCGTGCAAAATGTCACAACGCTCTATGGGATTACTAAATAAAAGTGCCAATGTAAGGACGTGCATTGGAAGCTGCACACTAAATGATTTTCTACAGGATTGGACAACCATGGTACAGCTTAGTCCTGTCTGTGTGGAAGATTATAACTATCATCAAACCAGGTGGTGCTTTCAATGTATTTTAGTGCTACAGCCAAAGGGATCGGTTGGCCTTTGGGAACGTTCCATGCCCCCCAAAATTCCTTCATGGCATCTCGGAAACATTACTAAAAACATTCTGTTACAATTTGGGATTTTCGATGGTCATTTCAACTCACGAGTTTGCAATTTCTAATCTGTGTGAACCCATTTTTGTGTTTAGATGGCTTGGAGTCAAAACGGACCATCTTTAGATAGTCCATTGACGTATTATTGAACCTATTGCGAAAACTAATAACTCGTAGAAAAAAAAGGACTGCAGAAATATAAAGCATAATCTCCATGTAATATTTGCAGTCTTTTTAAATTCTTAGTTTTTTCAGCAACATTACAATACGTCAATGAACTATCTAAAGATAGTCCGCTTTGACACTAAGCCATCGAATTAGTCTGTTTGGTTGTGGTGTTTGTTTCGTTAAAAACAAATATTAGCAACGACCTTCCTTTAGCTAATGAAACTCAGGGCACCGCTATTGTGTAACCTGCAAAACCGTTGAACCAAGTTCAATCAGGGCTTGGAAAAGACAGCATGGGATTGGATGTCACAAGCCTATTATGACATCCTTTGGCGTGTCCTTAACCCTTTCACCGCCAAAGTCGCATTTTAGCACCACAGTGATGTAACACCTATGTCACTAAAAGGCTTCAAATTGGGGTCTATTATCCAAAGACCCTATTTTCATAGTTTTGGGAAGTAAGGATAGACCTTATTTTATATGTCACAGAAGAATCCCCAATACTGCAGATGGATTTTGTTCTCTAACCAGGTTTATTTAGTGGACATTTTGGCTAATATGTGGCTGGCGGTGAAAGGGTGAATGCTACGTATATAATCAATCAAAGATGATTAAATTCTGCTTAACGTCCTCTGGTCTGGAACAGACACATAATTATGGGACGTTAGTAGACATACATATGGTGGGGACGATCCTGGAGGCAATGCCCTGAGGTAGTGCAACACCAGGAACGTCCCGATTTGTTTTAGCAATACAGATTTGTATCTTGGAGTGGAAACGCAAAGAACAATAACACTGTAGTAACTCTAGGGACACGCAAATAATAATAATAATAATAATAATAATAATAATAATAATAATAATAATAATAATAATATAATAATAATAATAATAATAATAATAATAATACATAATCATATGTGTGTGTATGTTGTGAATATTATGCTGTTATTTCATGCTTGTGAATTGTGTGAAAATGCATACGTGTATTAGGCCTAGTAGTAGTAGTAGTAGTAGTAGTAGTAGTAGTAGTAGTAGTAGTAGTAGTAGTAGTAGTAGCAGCAGCAGCAGCAGTAGCAGTAGTAGTAGTAGTAGTAGTAGTAGTAGCAGCAGCAGCAGCAGTAGTAGTAGTAGTAGTAGTAGTAGTAGTAGTAGCAGCAGCAGCAGCAGCAGCAGCAGCAGCAGCAGCAGCAGCAGTAGTAGTAGTAGTAGTAGTAGTAGTAGTAGTAGTAGTAGTAGTAGTAGCAGCAGCAGCAGCAGCAGCAGCAGCAGCAGCAGTAGTAGTAGTAGTAGTAGTAGTAGTAGTAGTAGTAGTAGCAGTAGCAGCAGCAGCAGCAGCAGTAGTAGTAGTAGTAGTAGTAGTAGTAGTAGTAGTAGTAGTAGTAGTAGTAGTAGTAGTAGCAGCAGCAGTAGTAGTAGTAGTAGTAGTAGTAGTAGTAGTAGTAGTAGTAGTAGTAGTAGTAGTAGTAGTAGTAGTAGTAGTAGTAGTAGTAGTAGTAGTAGTAGTAGCAGTAGCAGTAGCAGCAGTAGTAGTAGTAGTAGTAGTAGTAGTAGTAGTAGTAGTAGTAGTAGTAGTAGTAGTAGTAGTAGTAGTAGTAGTAGTAGTAGCAGCAGCAGTAGCAGTAGTAGTAGTAGTAGTAGTAGTAGTAGTAGTAGTAGTAGTAGTAGTAGTAGTAGTAGTAGTAGTAGTAGTAGTAGTAGTAGTAGTAGTAGTAGTAGTAGTAGTAGCAGCAGCAGCAGTAGTAGTAGCAGTAGTAGTAGTAGCAGTAGTAGTAGTAGTAGTAGTAGTAGTAGTAGTAGTAGTAGTAGTAGTAGTAGTAGTAGTAGTAGTAGTAGTCACAGTAGTTGTTGCTGATTAATATTATTATTATTGTTTTGTCTATTCATCTTATTGGATTTTTGTTTCATGTTTTTATTCCATTTCAATTCTGTGTAAAGTAGCCCTGTAGCCTACATAGTAGGATGGGCGCTATAGCGGTAGTTTCCTCATTATTATTATTATTATTATAAGGCGCAGTATCGTGTAAATCAGCTTAAACCGCCTACATAAGAATAATAACTCATGAGTAACGGTAGGGACACGCAAAGTAACAACAGTACTCAGGAGTATAACGCTAGGGGAACACGAAGAACAATAACACTGGAGTAAATCTTGGGAAACGTAACGAACAAGAACGCTTACTCTATAGATCGCGTCGCACCCCACCCATTATTATGTTCTGTCACTGCACCTTCATAGCTGATACAACTGGGAACCCCCTCACCACCAGTAGTAGTAGTCACCCCCCCTCCAGTACACACACACACTCTAGTAGTAGGTAATAGTCTGCAGTAGTTTGAGCTTTGGTGGAGAGGTGCGTTGTGATGAGATGGTCCACCATCTTATTGGATCACACCCTCATGTTTTTATTCCATTTCAAACCTCACCCACCCACCACTCCTCCTACGTCGTGAGGAAGATCGCTATATAAACACACCACAAAAAGAAACAAACAAAAAGAAAGGCGCAATCAATCGTGAAATCAGCTCAATGAAACAAACAAAAGGTGAAATAATACCTCGTTGGGGTAAAGATGTATCAACACGCAAAGTCACAACTATTGGTTCAGGAGAAACGTCCTGCCTTTATTATTACTAGCGCAACGCCAGTGGAGTAAATCCTAGGAAACGTAACGAACAAGTAACGCTTAACGCTATAGATCGCGTCGCACCCCACCCATTATTATGTTCTGTCACTGCACCTTAATAACTGATACAAGTGGGATAGCGCGCGCACCACCACCCCGATTCGCCCCCCCCTCCACACACACACAGTCACCGTCACCCAGTGATCTTCTGCAAATTTTGATGGCAATCGGTCCAGAGGTGCACCGGAGATATGGGCGCCCCCAGGCCGGCGGATGCGCGTTTCGCGCATTTGCCGAACCGCGCAACCCACACGGCCGCCTCCTCGCCGTTGCAAGATCACACGTTAACACTCACACAAAAAAGAAACAAATTCGGTCGAAACAACGAATCAGTCATATCAATCAATCAATGAAACAAACAAAAGGTGAAATAACACCTCGTTGGGGCAAAGATGCAAATCAACACCCCCCTGTCACAGTCACTATTGGTTCATCGCGTTCTTTCCAGTTTGCCTTTATTACTACATATTCTATAATCGAATGCCGCTTTTTAATTGCGTAAATGGATGGATAATTATTAAAGTTAGATCATAGAAAACAATAGAGGTTGAAGTGCTCAATCTGCGGTTAGAAATTAGCGATGGCTTGGAGTCAAAGCGGACTATCTTTAGATGGTCCATTGACATATTATTGAGCTTGGTGCGAAAATTAATAACTTGTATCGGGGAGGGACTGCAGAAATATAAAAAGCATAAACCCCTTTATGTTTATGCAGTCATTGTTTGATACAAGTTATTCGTTTTTGTAGTAGGTTCAATAATACATCGATGGAATATCTAAAGATAGTCCGTTTTGAATCCAAGCCATTAATGTAAGGCAAGGCTGAAACAATCGCGGATTCGCAATCGTTTGTGGCACGCGACTATTTGAACTACAAACAAGGGCATCGCTGAGCGCATTTACATTATGCTCTTCACACACACAATTTTTGATCAAACACTTTCACTCCACAAGACTGCAGCCCAGCGGTCTATTTTTACCACTCCAATCATTACATACACTGAGTCGCATGCCCTGGCTTTTCAATAATTTTAATCTGTAAACCAGAATGTTATCTCTGCACCATTTCGTAACTTTTTATATCTTTTGGAAAACATTTAAAACTATTTATCCTACTTATACTCATCGAAAGAAGCTAGCACCGCATACTCGTCGTGTCTGTTGCAGTGTCTGTATTACGTAAATTATGTTTGTTATTTTGTACGCTTTAAAATGAAGATTCATGTGCTCTGTTCAGTATACAATTCTTTCCATACCTAAGGACTGTAGATATGACAACTGAAAACAAGTTGCTCATGACAACTGAAATGTTACTTTATGCCCAAGTATTTTTTTCTGTCTGTATTTTCTTTCTCTTTTACAATATGTGCGACAATTGTGGACCGACAGACCGACGGACCGTGGGACCGACAGACCGACAAAGTGAGTTATAGGTTTGTGGCTTGTGCCACAAACAAAAATAAACATGCAAAGAACCGATAAATGAAGGAGAGGGTGTTGATCTGCATCTTTGTACCTTCTTGGTAATAATTGTGCCGGTCCCTGGAAGTGATTACTGTAAGCTTAATCACTGTCTTAATTTGCCCGTAAAACGAAGGCATTATCAAATCCTGCAACTAGACGCAATCAGCAATTGGTTCCAGCAAATATAAAGGCCTGCGTCAGACGACGGAATGAGAGAAGCACTGAGTGACACCAACAAGCCTAAATGTTGCAACAAAGAGTGATCACTTCGCAGCCTACAAACTTTGCAAAGAATGAAGCCAACTTTCTCACTTCCCACCTGGAAGGTGAAAATGTGGTAAGTGTTAGCGTTGTTGTAGACAATGAGTGAGTAAGGCCGTGTACACACATACGCGGATATTCCATGCGGAAACCCGTGCGCAATCCATAAGTAAGTGAAACAAAGAAGGGAAAAAGATTTGCGCACGTGTCCGAATGTCCCCTATATGCGTAAACATTTATCTTTCTTTCTTCCACTTACTTAGGGTTTTCCGTACGGAACTTACGCGTCTAATGTGAACCCGGCCTCAACAATGATCCCTAGCTGTAGTGTAGGTGAAAGGGTGGGAGTAAAATAACCGGCCTCAGTCTGTTGCGGAGTGCGAGCTCTTTGTATATTCAGGCTTTTGGGTGATATCTAAGCCAAGTTTACCGTTTTATAGAGAGAAACTTGTTTGTTTAGCCCTGAAGCACTTTCTATTGCTATAGAAACACACACAATGCATTGCTGGACTCAATCAAACGGTGTTAAGAGTAAGAAATATCGTGTCATTAAATAGCTGCCTTGTATGTAAAAGCGGCTCATCAGACAACTTGAAATAAAGTTAGTTTTTGTTTGTGGCTCGGTCGGTCGGTCTGTCTGTCTGTCTGTCGGTCGGTCGGTCCAAAATTGTCGCACATTTTGACAAAATTGTCGCACTTCAAATCGAGGCTACTCTTTAAAATGATGTATTTTAAAAGCGTACAAAATAATAAACATACATAATACAGACACTACAACAGACACGACGAGTATGCGGTGCTTCTTTTGATGTAGGATACATAGTTTTAAATGTTTTCCAAAAGATATAAAAAGTTACGAAATGGTGCAGAGATAACATTCTGGTTTACAGATTAAAATTATTAAAAAGCCAGGGGAGGTGACTCATGATTGGAGTGGTAAAAATAGACCGCGTGCCACAAACTATTGCGATTTCGCGCTTGTTTTTCTAAAGGTCTCTGTCTCTTTCACTCTCTCATTGCGTCTCTGTCTGTCCCTCTCATTTTTGTCATTCTGTGTCCCTGTGTTTGTCTCTCTTTCCTTCCCTCTGTTTCTCTTCGCTATATAAGACTTTTTGTATCAATAATTATTGGTATTTTTTTCAAACCTCTTCATCTATTTTGTTTCGGGCTGTTTGAACGCTGTCAAGTGTCATTGTACGAGTATCATTAAGCGTACATTCGTGCGTGTGTACATGCAAGCGCGCGCACCTGTGTGTGTGTGTGTGTGTGTGTGTGTGTGTGTGTGTGTGTGTGTGTGTGTGTGTGTGTGTGTGTGTGTGTGTGTGTGTGTGTGTGTGTGTGTGTGTGTGTGTGTGTGTGTATGTGTGTGTGTGTGTGTGTGTGTGTGTGTGTGTGTTTGTGTGTGTGTGTTTGTGTGTGTGTATATGTGTGTGTGTGTGTGTGTGTGTGTGTGTGTGTGTGTGTGTGTGTGTGTGTGTGTGTGTGTGTGTGTGTGTGTGTGTGTGTGTGTGTGTGTGTGTGTGTGTGATAGAGAGAGAGAGAGAGAGAGAGAGAGAGAGAGAGAGAGAGAGAGAGAGAGAGAGAGAGAGAGAGAGAGAGAGAGAGAGAGAGAGAGAGAGAGAGAGAATGAATGAATGAATAGAGGGTAATAGAGTAAGCAATAACATGCTTTTTACATTCAGCCCATTCAAAGTAGAAAATAGAAAATAAAAAACGAAAATAAACACATACAAAGTAATATAAAACATGCAAAATACATCCCTATATTGTAACACATCAATAACAAAATAAAATCTATTATTATTAGCTATGCTCATTATTAACATTCAAAATGTGTGAAGTAAGCTCATACACACGGAAAAATAAAAACCTAATCTTACTTTTCACACTCATCTTTTAACATTCAAAAATATAAAAAAAAAGTGCACCAACATGAACAAAAAATACCTCAATCATACTTTATGAATTCATCATTAAAGTGAGAGAGAGAGAGAGAGAGAGAGAGAGAGAGAGAGAGAGAGAGAGAGAGAGAGAGAGAGAGAGAGAGAGAGAGAGAGAGAGAGAGAGAGAGAGAGAGAGAGAGAGAGAGAGAGAGAGAGAGAGAGAGAGTGTGTGTGTGTGTGTGTGTGGTGTGTGTGTGTAGGCCTATGAAGGCGTGTCAAGTCAAGTCAAGTCAAAATTGTATTTCCAGATGGGAACATTGCATAAGCAAGTGACATGCTTTTATATGTGTGTACATGTGTGTCAAGTCAAGTCAAGTCAAGTCAAAATGATCTTTATTGAGGATAAAAGGAATAAGCTTAAAAGCTTTTTTACATCCTGTCCTCAAGAAACAAAATAACAACAAAGAATGAAGGCAAATCAGTGTACAAAACCATCACATGAAAACATACAATTCTTAATTAGACAAAACATACATATAAAGCCATTTATATAAAATCAAAAATAATACGATTAATAAATGTTTACATGCAATTAGAAAAGAAGAACAACAAGAAGGAGAAGGAGGTGAAGAAGAACAAGAAGGAGGAGGGGCAAACAACGAAGAGAGCTAAAGTTAAAAAAATAAATAAATAAAAAAGCATGAATGAGAATGGGAGATTCAGACAAGCAAATAAGCAAAGAAAAAAAAACACATCGCATGATTCAAATACGTGTATGTGTGTGTGTGTGTGTGTGCGTGTGTGCGTGCGTGCGCGTGTGTACGCACGTAGGCGTGAGTGTGTGCGCTCGCCTGTGTGTGTGCGTGCTTGCATATGTATATGCACGCTTTTCTTAATCTCTCACCAAGCCATGTAATCGTGATCAACTGAGCGTAGAATACTATTCATCTACACAAACACTGCCTCTAATGATTTCCGGGATTCGTATGGCTGACACTTTTTGCTCTCGTGTTGATCCCTACGTCGGCTTCACTCTCTCTCTGTCTTTGTCTTTATCTCTGTCTCTCTATGTCTCCCTTTTTCGTATGGCTGACTTATTGTGCTCATGCGTGTGTTCATATCAACGTCAGTGTCTTTATCTCTGTCTCTCTATGTCTCCCTTTTTCGTATGGCTGACTTATTTTGCTCATGCGTGTGTTCATATCAACGTCAGTGTCTCTGTCTCTGTCTCTCTATGTCTCCCTTTTTCGTATGGCTGACTTATTTTGCTCATGCGTGTGTTCATATCAACGTCAGTGTCTCTGTCTCTGTCTCTCTATGTCTCCCTTATGACTGACATATCTTGCACATTTTTAATTGGGTTGATCTCAACATCACTTTCTCCGTCGCAGCTCTGTCTCTGTTCGTTTCTCATACTGTCTCTCTCTCTGTCCGTTTGTCTCTCTCTCTCGTCCTTCTCAGTGTCCAGTGTCTCTCTCTCTCTCTCTCTCTCTCTCTTCTCTCTCTCTCTCTCTCTCTCTCTCTCTCTCTCTCTCTCTCTCTCTCTCTCTCTCCTAAAATCTTTATCCCTTGTCAAATAAAGTTTTCCAATCCTCTGTCCTATCTCTGTCCGTCTGCTCTCTCTCGTGTCCAGTGTCTCTCTTCTCTCTCTCTCTTTCTCCTCTCTCCTCTCTCTCTCTCTCTCTGTCTGTCTGTCTCTGTCTCTGTCTCTCCTGTCTCTCTCTCTCTCTCTCTCTCTGTATCTCTCTCTCTCTCTCTCTCTCTCTCTTTCTCTCTCTCTCCGTCTCTCTCTCCACTCACTCTCCCTCTCTCTGTCTCTCTCTCTGTCTGTGTCTCTGTCTCTCTCTAATCTCTGATCCGTCTCTCTCTCCTCTCTCTCTCTCTCTCTCTCTCTCTCTCTCTCTCTCTCTCTCTCTCTCTCTCTCTCATCTCTCTCACTCTCTCTCTCTCTCTCTGATCCCTCATACTTGATGAATCGTTGACCAAAGAAAGAAGGCATCCAATCAAACAGTGCAGAGCAGAACTCGTGATCTGTCTTGCTAGCTCTAATTAGTCCCTCTATGTGAGGGAAACATCAAAACCCCTCACCCACCCCTCACACGCTAACCACCCTCACCCTCCCTACCCACCGTTTTTCTATGTCTCTGTCTGTCTGTCTCTCTCTGCCCCCCCCACCCTCTCTCTCTCTCTCTCTCTCTCACTTTGTCTCTGTCTCTCTCTGTATCTTCCTAATCTCTCTCTCTCTCTCTTTCTCTGTCTGTCTGTCTGCCTCTCTTGTCTCTCTCTCTCTCTCTCTCTAACTCTCTCTCTATCTGTCTATCTGTCTCTCTCTCTCTCTCTTCTCTCTCTCTCTCTCTCTCTCTCTCTCACTATCTCTCTCCTCTCTCTCTCTCTTTCTGGAGAGATCCGCTCTCTCGAGACTCTTCTCTCTAGTATCTCCTCCTTTGTGTGACTGCTGATATAGTCTAGAGATGAGGAGAGGGCGGCGTTGGATAGGGTAGCAGTGTTGTGTGAGGTGGCGGTTGTTGGGTCGGGGAAACAAAAGATATAAGGACGGATTGCCTCGTCAGCATACTATTTTTTCTTCTTCATGCGATAATTGTTCAATCGCTAATTTTTGCATGCTTCATTACTTTTGTGCTGATTATTTTGATTTTCTTGCATGTCTGTTTGAGCCCATTGTGTGCTTACTCTTTTTCCCTGAATAAAAAAAAGTTTCCGTTTGTTCGTTCTCTCTCTCCCTCCCTCTCTCCCTCAATCTCTCTCTCTCTATCTCTCTATCTCTCTCTCTCGCTCTGTTTCTCTCTTCTCTCTCTTCTCTCTCTCTAATCTCTACTCTCTACTCTCTCTACCTCTCTCTCCCATCTCTCTCTCTCTCATCTCACTCTCTCTCTCATCTCTCTGAGTCTCTCTCTGTCCTGTCTCTCATTTCGCTCAGATTCACCGTCCAAGCAGCACCTTGTCTGTCTCATGTTTCTATATCTCCCTCTCGCTTATCTGCGTCCTTCAATTCTCCCACCGATCCACCCACCCCGCCTCGCTGTCTTTGTCACTGTCTGTCATTCTATCTCTCCATACCCATTCTTTCTCATTCTCCTACCTCCCACCCCCCGTAGCTCTCTGTCCCTTCCTCTCGTACCTCTCATTCCTGCATCTCTGTGTCTATCTCTCTCTCTCATCTCTCACTTTCTCTCTCTCACTCATCCCCCTCTCTCTCTCTCTCATCACTTCTATCCTCTACTCTCTCTCTCTCTCATCCTCTCCTCCTCTCTACTATCTCTCTTCTCACTCATGCTCTCTAACTCTCTTTCTCTCAAATTTGTATGTGTAATATCATTCCCTGTGGGGATATTGGATTCTATGTTCGCGTTGCACATATAGTGTCCTTCTTATTCTGTGCTAAGTTTCTCTTTTACACTACCAATGAATTCCAGTTCTCCCTCTCCTACTGTCACTCTCTACAATCTTTCTCGTCTGTCTCTCTCTCTCTTTTAGTTCTAGACATTCGTACAAAGCTCTTTCTAAATCTGTGTCGGACACTCCCTCTCTCCCCCTTCTTTCTCTCTCTCTGATCATTGTTTCCTGGCGATTGATTCTAAGCCAAGGAACCCCTATAATCTTTGGGTGCAATTCAGAAAAAAACCCACCCAGTGATCTGTCTTGTCAGTTATTATGTCCCTTTATGCGTGTGAGATGTCGGACCCCCTGCCCCTCCTTTTGCACTTGTACCCCCCCCCCCCCTCTCCCTAAATGTCACTCTATGAATCTATCTCTTTTCTTCCTTCCTCTCTCTCGTCTCTGTGTTGGTTTTAACTCTTTGTTATCATCTGTCCTTAGAAAACGACATTGTGTTCGAATAAGTTTTCCTTTTCCTTTCAATGGAATTATCTCCCCCTTTTCTCTGTACATCACTCTCTGTCACTCCTTTCTTTCTGTCTGTCTATCTTTGTGTCTGCTTCTGTTTCTCACGCGTTTCTGAAGTCTCTCTCCTCTATGTCTTTCTATGTGTTCTCTGTCTCTTTGTTTTCTCTCTATTTATGCCTTTATGTCGGTCTGCCGCTATCTCTATCTGTTTTGTCTCTCTCGATTTTTGTCTTTGTCTCTCTCTCTGTCTCTCTATGTTTCTGTATCTCTATTTCTTTGTTTTTTTTATTATCCTTCTCTCTCTCTCTAATCTCTCTCCTCTCTTACTCTCCTCTCTCTACTCTCACTACTCTCTCTCTCTCATCTCATGTTCTGTCTCTCTCTGCTCTCTCTGTTTTTCTCATCTCTCTCTCTCTCTGTCACTATCTCTCTCTCTCTGTGTGTTTCTGTCTCTGTCTGGCTCTCTTTGTCTGTCTGTCTAACATCTCTCTCTCTCTCTCTCTCTCTCTCTCTCTATCTCTCTCCTCGCGTCTCTCTCTCTCTGTCCCTCTCTATCTCTCTTGTTTATCTCTCTCTCTCGTCTCTCTCTCTCTACTCTCTCTCTTCTCAATCTCTCTCCTCTCTCTCTCTCTCTCTCTCTCTCTCTCAGCGCATCTCTTCTCTCATCTCTCTCTCGCTCATCCTCTCTCTCATCTCTCTCTCTCTCTCTCTTTCTCATACGATGGTGCTGTAGACACATCAAACCTAGCTCAATGCCCACTGTGTTCAATTAAACTCCAATTCTGCCCGGATTAGATCTGGCCAAAGCGTCCCAAATGCTACCTCAGAACCCACCTCTCCTCTCCCCGTCTTCCTTTCTTTTAATGCATCGTTTATTCCTCTCTATGTTTATGACGTAACAAAACACCATAAAAACGCAACAATCGCAAAATGACGTCATTTCCTTGGCGACAAAGAAAACTTGTGATCTTTCAGCAAAAATACCGTGGCCCAAAACAAGAAAGAAACATAGAGTATTGACCAGTCTGTGCGTTGGTTGTGTCTGCAGTGCGCACCCCCCCTTGAAATCGTAGAGATGCCATGTAAATAAATCACGTCATGCTTGCGTCATTTATTACAATGACGTTTATTTCTTCCAGCTTCCATTTTTTCAACCGAAAGAGAACAACTTTCATGGCGTTAGAAGGTAAACGTTCTGAATCTTAGCTCATTTTACGTTAAGGTTTCCTTCATCACTTGGTGTGGGGTGAAAGTTGCTATGGTTACATATAAGTGTATATAGATGCAACACCCGTATGTACGGTGCTCACTGACCCGTACCGGTACGCAATGACCAATTTGTTACAGTCTTCAGAAATCCCTTTGCTTCTAGAAAACGGGTTCAGTTACAAAGCAGAGCGTTGATACAATGGAAGCAGAAACATTTTAGCAGACGTTGGTGATCTAAATCTTTTCCAATATCGAACTGGAGATCAATCAACTCTCTCTCTTTCTCTCACTTTCAGTACCTCCCTCTTCTCTCCACCCACTATCTCTCTCTCTTCTCTCTCACTCTTTCTCATCTCTCTCCCTCCCATCTCTCTCTTTCTCTCTCATCAACACCCCTTTCCCTCTTCTCTCCCTCCACCCCCTACCCCCCCTCTGTCTCCCTCTCCCTCCACTCTCTCTCTCTCTCTCTCTCTCCTCTCACTCTTTCTCCTCTCTCTCCCTCCCATCTCTCTCTCTCTTTCTCTCTCATCACCCCTTTCCCTCTCTTCTCTCTCCACCTCCACCCCCCTACACCCCCCCCCCCCCCCCCCACCCTGTCCTGTCTCACTCTCCCTCCACACACTCTCTCTCTCTCTCTCTCTCTCTCTCTCTCTCTCTCTCTCTCTGTCTCTCTCTCTCTCTCTCTCTCTCACTCTTTCTCCTCTCTCTCTCCCTCCCATCTCTCTCTTTCTCTCTCATCAGCCCTTTCCCTCTTCTCTCCCTCCACCCCCTACCCCCCCCCCCCCTCTGTCTCACTCTCCCTCCACACACACTCTGTCTCTCTCTCTCTCTCTCTCTCTCTCTCTCTCCTCTTTTTCTCTCTCACTCTCACTCTTTCTCCTCTCTCTCCCTCCCATCTCTCTCTTTCTCTCTCATCACCCCTTTCCCTCTTCTCTCCTCTCCACCCCCCACCCACTCCAACCCCCCCCCCCCTCTCTCTCTCTCATCTCTCCACCACTGTCTCTCTCTCTCTCTCTCTCTCTCTCTCTCTCTCTCTCTCTCTCTCTCTCTTCTCTCTCACTCTTCTCTCTCTCTCTCTCCCTCCCATCTCTCTCTTTCTCTCTCATCACCCCTTTCCCTCTTCTCTCCCTCCACCCCCTCCCCTCCCCCCCCCTCTGTCTCCCTCTCCCTCCACCCACACTCTGTCTCTCTCTCTCTCTCTCTCTCTCTCTCTCTCTCTCTCTCTCTCTCTCTCTCTCTCTCTCTCTCTCTCTCTCTCTCTCTCTCTCTCTCTCTCTCTCTCTCTCTGCTCTTATTCAAAAACAGTTTTCATCAAACCAAAAACTTTATACTGCATTTATAGACTTCAAAAAAGCATTCGATTTAATTGATAGAAATAATCTTTGGCTAATACTACGCAAAAATGGAATTCAAGGAAAAATGTACAAAGCTATTAAAAGTATATATGAAGTAGTTAAAGCTAGGGTTCGATCTAACAATGATGTTACAGAAGCTTTTATGTGCCCTCGAGGATTGAAACAAGGGGACAATTGTAGCCCCATACTATTTGCATTATTTATTAATGAGCTCGCCAATGATATCCTTCAGTCCGGCAAACATGGAGTAACCCTATCCCCTGAGACTATTCAAATCCTTATAATGTTATTCGCTGACGATGTTGTTCTGCTTTCAACAACTATCATTGGTCTTCAGCGTCAGCTGGATATATTATATAACACTGCTAATAGACTTAACCTTACTGTCAATCATGAGAAATCAAAAATCGTTATATTTAGAAAGGGAGGTCATATTGCTTCAAGGGAAAAATGGTTTTATGGTGGGGTTAAGCTAGAAATAATGAACCAGTACAAATATCTTGGATTAATTTTTTCAACTGGATTAACTTTTTCTTATTCTTTAGAACAAATGGCCCTGAAAGCTAAGAAATGTGTATTTAGTATTCTTAAATTTCTGTGGTCTCTTGGTGATAATTCACCCAAACTTTTCTTTAAAATCTTCGATGTACAAGTCCAACCAATGCTAACTTATGGCTCGGAGGTGTGGGGTCTGACTGCAGACCACACTGTCATTGAGAGAGTACATCTGTATGCCATCAAAAGATTGCTAAATGTAAGTATTAAAACTCCTACTGCACTTGTATATAACGAATCAGGTAGATACCCGCTGTATGTTCAAACATTTACTAACTCTGTGAGATACTGGTTAAAACTGACAAGAATGGAAGAGAGCCGCCTTCCTAAAAAAGCTTACGTCATGCTCCACAGTCGTCACTGTCTTGGTAAAAATAACTGGGTAAGTAATATTTGTTACACATTATATAGGCAGGGCTTTGGTTACGTATGGGAAAATCAAGGGGTGGAACACGTTAAATCTTTTTTGTCACTCTTTAAGCAAAGATTGATTGATAGCTACCTACAAAATCATGACGCAGTTATTACTACAAAAGATAGATATCAGCTATATTCTTCTTTCAGATTGTTACAAGGTATTCCCAGTTACATGTGTATTATTAAGAATCCAATGGTACGTAAACACTTGACGAGAATGAGACTTGGCGTTTCTCAATTAAAATGTCATATATTTCGTTACTCAAAGACACAACCCAACATTGACTGTCCATTTTGCCCTACTGTACCCGAATCAGAACTGCACTTTATATTAGTATGCCCTCGATATAGTAACCTACGTGAAGCGTTTATTCCACAAAAATATTATACTCATCCCAATGCTTTCAGACTAACCTTACTGCTTTCTGATTCTAGAATGTGTACAAAATTGGCTTTATTCATTTCTAAAGCGTTTGTTGTAAGAAATGCGTGTTAACATGGTGAAAACCTCATAGATTTTCAAACATATTAGAGACTATTTATGATTCTGCCGGTCTATTTTCCATCACTTGAAAATGAAATCTATTAGTATCCGTTATTTGCTGTGCTTAAGCTAGATTGTGTACATGCTCCCTGATTATCCTGTCATATATTGTTTACATGGTGGTGCCAGGTTTTGCGTATAATCGGCTGTTTCGTTTTGTATAGTGCCTTGGTATGCTAGTATGTGGGCTTTGGATTTTGTGAGTGTGATGCGTATTTTTCCATTTCCCCGTCCTCCCTTGCATAAAACATTTTATGCAACATTATTACGGTCTGCATGATATGATATATCTAATCTACTTGTGCAGATCGACGAGTTTTTGTATAACCTTTGCATGATTGTTTATTAGTCTGATTTATATGTTAATTGATAATATTAAACCGATTTATTTATTGATAGTTTGATTATCTATCACATGACTAGTAGATTGGTTCATGTTTAAATCGTCAACTGTGGCTGGTTAGGTTGATCCATGTATTTATTTTTTAAGATAGATTATTCCTCAGATTATAGTTTGATTTGTTTATGTTGATAAATAGTAGCTGATTGATTGCTGAGTATTATTTTCTATTATTATTTCACAAATAATGATTGATTGTTTGTTTAACTGTTGAATAAGATGGTGGGTATTCTATTTATTTAATTGTTTAACTAATTATTTACTTATTTCTGTGTTTAGTCATCCATGTATTTGGTGTGTTGGTTTGTTTGTCTATTCATTATTTCCTTGGTTGTTTGTGTTTGCATTTCCAATTATGGAATGTTTTGATAATAATGTTATTATGCCTTATGTAATCCCCCTCCCCACCCTCCCACATGATACGGGCAGTGAGGCCTATTCATTAAAATTTTCGAGTTCGAGTTCGAGTTCTCTCTCTCTCCCTTCTCTCTCACTCTTTCTCCTCTCTCTCCCTCCCATCTCTCTCTTTCTCTCTCATCACCCCTTTCCCTCTTCTCTTCCTCCACCCCCCCTACCCCCCCCCCCCCCTCTGTCTCCCTCTCCCTCCACACTCTCTCTCTCTCTCTCTCTCTCTCTCTCTCTCTCTCGCTCTCTCTCTCTCTCTCTCTCTCTCTCTCTCTCTCTCTCTCTCTCTCTCTCTCTCTCTCTCTCTCTCTCTCATCTCCCCCATTTGCCTATTTTTTTCTCGCCAGCCCCTCCCCTCTCTCTCTTCCCCCTTCTCTCTCCATCTCTTTCTCACCCCCCCCTCTCTACCCCCCCCCCCCCACCACCACCACCACTTATTCCCCCACAGTCATGGTCAAGAGAAAACAGACTAATGACTACCCAGACTGTTTCGTGGGATTTTTTACCCATTCAAGTAAACTGCCCCAAGGGACTACTGTTTCACGACGACACTTTGAACATTCTCAGACCTAATACAACTCCTAAAGTCGAGGCCATACATAAAAGTCAAATAGCTTTTTAATCCAAGCCACACAGCGACGAAGTCAAACTAGCTTTTTAAGAGTTTACCAAGAAAAATATAGAAGTCCCCAAGCCATGGAATGGAAGGGGAAATAATGGGTTTAGTTTAGCGTAAGGAAGAGGTGTATGTGTATGTAATGCATTGGTTATGTCTGGGGGAATGTTGATAAAGTGGGTGGCTAAAGTGACCATAGTTTGTGTAAGTTTAGGAGAGAGAGAGAGAGAGAGAGAGAGAGAGAGAGAGAGAGAGAGAGAGAGAGAGAGAGAGAGAGAGAGAGAGAGAGAGAGGTGAAAGCGACAGACACAGAGAGACAAGGACAGAGACAGACAAAGACAGACAGTATTGACTATGTGTGGGGAAATATTGCGAACATGTGTGGCTAAAGTGACCATGGAATGAAACAGTAAGACCAAGAGAGGAGATGACGAAATTGAACAAAGGGTGAATACTCTCTTTCTAATTAACTCCTCCACCAAAGCTGATTACGATACCAATCACCTAGCCACTCTTGGATATATGTTGATTTGTTTGTATGTCGTCCTCTCCACCATTGTTGATGTGTACTGTGTGGGTGGAGGGTCATAAAGGCGAACTTGGCACATTTTTTTTAGAGAATGATGCTTTGTTTGTCTCACTTTGGTTCTGACCCACGCACTGCTAGGTGATTGATATCGTAATCAACTTTGGTGGAGGGGAGTTAATTAGAAAGAGAGTATTCACCGTTTGTTCAATTTCGTTAAGTGACAATAGTTTAAATAGACCTAGGGGATAGAGATAGTGGGTAGGGAGAGGGGGGGGGGGGGGTCATAGACAAAGAGAAAGTGATACACACTTTGAGGGAGAGACAGACTGATTCAGATAGACAGAGTTGGGTACATGTAGAACGATAGGGAGGCAGAGACTGAGACAGAGACTGATACATTGCGAACGAGTAAACAAAGAGACCGAGAGACAAGACAGAGAGGTACAGAGAGAGAGAGAGAGAGAGAGAGAGAGAGAGAGAGAGAGAGAGAGAGAGAGAGAGAGAGAGAGAGAGAGAGAGAGAGAGAGAGAGAGAGAGAGGGAGAGAGAGAGAGAGAGAGAGAGAGAGAGAGAGAGAGAGAGAGAGAGAGAGAGAGAGAGAGAGAGAGAGAGAGAGAGAGAGAGAGAGAGACAGACAGACAGATATATAGACAATCCGAGTTTCACTTTTTTTCTGTTGGTCGTATACATTTTACAAAAGAGGGAATGGAATAGAATTAGGACATTTCATGATATTCTAACTTCCATTATCAATTCCGCTTGGACACACAATAAGATATTTTGGGGCAGATTTGCGCATCGTGCGTGGAACCTTTTACATTGTATAAAAAGCATGAGGCATTTTGTTCTTTCTTTTATCCTTCCCTGGTTATTCTGTCCGTCCGTCTTTCTTCCTGTCTGTCTTTTGTTGTTGTTGCTAGTTTTCTCACATTTCCTATATGTAAAATCTGTATCCTTGTCAAGTAAAGTTTCCAGTGTCCAGTGTCCACTGTATGACTGTATACGAATGCATTATAAGGATTTTCCCCTTTATGAATGTGAGAGGGTTCGCCCAGTAGGTCGTTTCGGCGATTTTGGTATATATGGTGTGCAACCACATGGTCACATATAAATCTTAGATTTGGTAAAACTAATTCTAACAAATAATAAATAAATTTAAAGTATTACTATAAAATTTAATTAGTAAATTTATAGATAAAACTATTTTACAATTTAGAATTTTTGTAGTTTGTTCAGAAATTTAATAATAAGATTTAGAAAAAATAGGATTATAATTTTGTAGGCACAGAGATCACGTGATGTATTCAAAATGAAAACAACTCAGTGCTGACAGCAGCTGGTCACTGATTCAAGAGTTGTCAGTCACCTTTCAGTCTGCTAGAAGCAGTTTGCTGTTTTGGGAGCCCACTGCTTGTCATAGTGAGTACATTCTAGTGATGTTATGAACAAAGTTGAAGTATTTACTAATGCATTTTAAGCTGGGATGTTATGTAGTTTTCATGTTGGCACTCAGACTGTGACTATTAACCAACAACAAGTTTTAGTTTATATTTGGGAGAAACATGAGTAACGTGGTTGTGAACTCTGCTCTGTTTCGTTCTTTTCCTTCTCTTTCTCTCTCTCTCTCTCTCTCCCTGTCTTACTATTTCTGTCTCACACTCTCTCTCTCTCTCTTCTCTCTCTTTCTCTGTGTGAAAAGCTTTGATTTGAGTGAACAATGGAAGTTTAATGCTGCACTCTGTTTTAGTGAGGAGAAATTTAGATATTTCTTTTGTATGGAAATTGAATGTTTTAAAAGGAAAATGTTATAAAATTCAGCGTTTTAAGAGTGAAAGTTCTTAGCTGTATTTAATGGAGAGAGGATTTGTGTGTAGATCAACTAGATGCAAGTTGTGTGGAGCTGAAAGTGAAGTCGATTTCTGTGACTGTGCAAATGGTAACTGATAGTATACAGTTCATCGTGGCATATATTGATATTTTATAACACCATGTAGTTAACTTTACAGATGTTTTGGGAGTAAGAATTTGAATGACATTTACTACAAAACTTAAGCATGGTCTGTACAGTGTGGACTGAGGTCAAAGGTTCCACTGAGTTCAGTTTCTCGTTAAGAGCCCCATGATGCTTGTGGTAAGATAGACTCTGGTGTGGGCTGATGGAATAGCCTCATGTAGATTGAATGGCGCACTGGTTACAGTTACTTGTTAAGAGTCCTGTGTCAAATTGCTAGTGCTCTGCAATTGGCATAGTCTGTTCAGTGTGGTCGGTTTAGTGGTTATAATCAGAGTTTTTATACTGCTACCAGGAATTTGGGTCATTCCTGTCCGGTTTGCAAGTTGCGAAATCTGTTGTTTTACTGCTACCGGAAATTTGGGTCATTCCTGTCCGGTTTGCAAGTTGCGAAATCTGTTGTTTTACTGCTACCGGGAATTTGGGTAATTCCTGTCCGGTTTGCGAGTTGCGAAATCTGTTGTTTTACTGCTACCGGGAATTTGGGTCATTCCTGTCCGGTTTGTGTGTTTAGAAATCCGTTCAAACTTTTGGAAAGCAAGACTGTTATAGAATGGCTATTTTAGGAATACTGTTACTTTATGGTATTATGTGTGTGATTGTAGAAGTTGATGTGAGAATGTAATGTCACATTAAAATGTTTTAGATAATTAAATTTGTGTTTTACTTTTATTATAATAGATACTAATGAGGGTATCAAATGTTTTATTTTTACAGGCGTGCAAAGTGTACAATAAATAAAGATAGCAAACCAAGACTGGAGTCCTGACTGATCCGAGAAGTGGATGAGTAGAACCCCTACACGGACAACCCTAACCCCATTTCCGCACCCTGTTACATGAATAATAATAATCGGTGGCTTGGAGTCAAAACGGACTATCTTTAGATAGTCCAGTGACTTATTTTTGATGTTATTGCAAAAACTAATAACTTGTATTACAAAAGACTTCAAATTATATATAATGGGAATTATGATTTTTATGTTTCTACAGTCTTGTTTTGATACAAGTTATTAGTTTTCGAAACAGCTTCAATAATACATCAATGGACTATCTAAGGATAGTCCGCTTTGACTCCAAGCCATCGAATTTTTTTCTGAAGATATGATGTACCACACAAACAAATACACAACCAGTGCAGGGTGACATTATTTTATTGACGAAACAAAACAGAACGTGTGATATTTCAACAACAAAAATGTATTTTTCAAGCAAATAGACAACACAACAATATTTCCGCATCTTCTGTATTTGTTTGTGTGGTACTTTGATCAGTGACGTTGCAGTCTGTTTAAAAAATATTTTCCATTTGAACAAAATAATACTGTTACAATTGTAAAAGGTTTTTTTTTCTTTCTTCCTCTTCTTTGCTTTTGTATCCCATTTTCTTCCGAATTGGCTGACATTTTCAGGAAAGTTGCGCGGTACTAAGGGATTGCGAAACATCGCTAAATTGGCGAAATGTTAATTGACTTTCTCAGGTACGTCTCGGTATGTGATATTTCATCTTCTTCAACAATTGTTCATATGATCTCCTAATACACTAATTAGCATTCAAACGGTAAAATAAGGCCAAAGTGACCAGTGTCAGTGGTCAGCTAGTTATTCATTTTATTTAACAAAGATTTTTTTTATAAATGAGAACTTGTCAAGAATGAGTTTTTATAACTCCAACTTTCATTTGGACAAAACAGCGGTTCAAAAAATCGGGCGCCGTTTTGTCCAACGCCGACGTTTTGTCTATAGACAAAACGGCGGATTGTTGAACCGCTGTTTTGTCCAAATCATAATAGAAAATTTGGACAAAACGGTGGATTTTGGACAAAACCCAAAACCGTCTGAATGGAACGCCTTCATATATTATTTAGTAGTTACTACATTTCCAACACTTTTGGCTGGAAGTGCCCTAGCTATGAACCTGAAGGGAAGTGTGTTTTCACAGAATAGCTAAAACCAGAAATGACATAACTTTTGGACATTGTGGTCCTAAGAAAAGTTGGCCAAGTTTTGAGCTTGAATACATTTTCTTCTTCTTCTCGTACGTAGCTTGAATAA
>CM065696.1:8974912-8982412 GCA_017654935.2 Phymorhynchus buccinoides | reverse complement strand
CTATGCGTCGATTATATTGTAAGAAACTATCTGTAATGGTCAACCTATGGCGATATTCTTTCACGCCAGAGGGCAGTCAATGCACTAGGGGCTTATCACGCGATTTTCTTACTTGGGCGTAGTGAGAGAGAGAGTGATGGTAGGACCACTCACTGTCTCTCTCTCTTTCTTTATCCCCAACTAATAATATAGAGAGGATTAGCCCCACACGAGCGTCATGCTCTCTGACGTGAGAAAAATCGCACTAAGTCTCTAATTGGAGACATACCAATTCTAATCTTAGCGAAACATTTTCGCAAAGTAATATTCTTGAGACGGGGACACATAGGTAAGGGGTGTTGGGCCGCGATACGTCGCAAAATCGCGATATGTCGCAATTTGTGACATATTGCGCGGGGCGCCCCCGCGATTTGTCGCAAATTCAGACATATTGCGTTATTGTGACATATTGCGATCGTTCCCCCGTCGTAATATGTCGCAATTGTGACATATCACGCAAATTGCGACATATTGCGAACATCGCCCGATATTTTTTATTCAAATTTATTTTTCTTCATCAAACTGACTTCCTTCATATTTCTGAGTGCAAATATAAGGGCAAAGTACAAAAATGAAACGGTTAATTGATTTCGAAGAAACAAAAAAATCTAATGTATGTTCTTCACCAAACTAGGATAATAACGCCAAAGTCAATAGGCCACATAGTCATGAATAGAAATCAGATAATGAGATCGGCGATTAGTAAACAACTTGCGCTAAATTGAAAGAGCGACTGGTTGGTTCATATCTTCGGCATACTAACCGCCTTGTGATTGTCTAATTTGTATTTATAAGAAGAGCCTGACTTTAAGTACAGGCCACACCAAAAACTGTCGAAAATACCAGTATCGGTCAAAGACTGTGCGGTTGTTAGTTATGGGTATGTGCTGAAGTAAATGAGGAAGATAAACATTGCCAACACCACAAAGTGGCTATGGAATGTTAACCAGCCGCGAGTGAAACGAGTGAAGTTGGTTTTGTTTTCAGCGCTTTCTAAAGCCGCAAATGCAATGTGTGGATTAGATGGGTGGTTGGATGAATGAATGAATGGATAAACGGATGAATGATTGGATGCTGTCTATCTTTGTCTCTGACTGTCGAGCTCTGACTTTCTCTGTCTGTTGGTCTGTCTGCTTACTGTGACGTAAGTGTCCCGCGCGACCCCTCTTTCTTTATCTGCCCCTTCACCCCCCCCCCCCCCCCCTCCTTTTCTTTTCTTTACTTGGCCGCCACGTTAATTGCCACCCACCATCTAAAGAATGCCGATTAAGGGATTGGTCCCTTTTGAAGTTCGATTTGTCTCCCCGGTCAGCACGTACCACCTACCGAGGTTATCTCCCTTCACCCCCCCCCCCCCCCCCTTATCTACCGTCTCATCACGAGATAGTGATATCAAGAGTTATCTCCCTTTGTAAGACACCGCGCCCTTACCCATAACAAGAAAGTGACAACCACGGTTATCTCCCTTTGAAGATGGTTTTGCCGTTCCGAGCACGAGAAGGATTTGAATCCGGCACGTGATAAGGATGTAATAGGCGCGTGATTGTTCGGTACATTTAGAACAGCATCTTGTGACGTGTCGACTGCTATAAACCAATAGCAGGCTTTCATTGTTTGAAAGTGAAGGCTATAATTGGCGTAGTGAGAAAAAGTTTTTCACACAAGACGCTGAAACTGACTAGAGCAACACCTCTCCCAGCCAGAATAGCCCACCTAGTAAGTCTTATTGATGACTGGTGATTGAGACTGGTTGTTTGTTTGACTCTAGTTTTGATCTAGATCCTATGTTCAATGATGAATAAGGAGTAGATAGATATGTTATAGAAAAGAAGTGGTAAACATTCTATTCTATTTATGTGCACTGATTATTTGTGTGTGTGTGTGTTTTTGACTTGAACACTTTTGGTACCAGAACCGGAGTTTATGCCTACTAACCCTTTTGTCTATTTTTAGTAGGAAACCTATGGGCCGCAATCTTGCACTATTTTTAGTAGGAAACCTATGGGCCGCAATCTTGCACTTTATGATACCATTCCTTTCCAGGTGTTGGATGGAGAGTGATGTTGGATTGATCACCTTTTATGTTTTACTGATCTCAGTTTGTTAACTGAAATTCAGTTTATTTATTAACTACATGTAGTGCTATTGTACAAGGGAAGCCTTCAAGCCGGTTGGGATTCACTAATTCCCTGCCGACTGAAGCCCCTTGTCTCTAAGCCATAGAGATCTACATCCACCTTCTCCTGTGATTATCAGCAGGGCATCGTGGGCCGGAAGATCATCCCGGACTCCACCAAGCACCAAGACGGGACCGTCGCCAAGACGACCCGCACCCAGAATCCGCGAGGAGACCACGCCTGAACCGTGCCATCCCGCGAAGCCGTAATCGGAACGACTGGGAGCTACTCTCACCTGACGAGCAAGCCCAGAACTTCAAACAGCTAAGTCCACCTGACTGCGCCAATCATTTGAACTTTCCTACGGACACCGAAGATAATTAGTAACCCTTCCGGCATGGGGCGAACCTTATAGAAAGACAAAAGTCTTGTGAATCCTTTCGGATTTCATTGTTTTTTATCCATATTTTGTTTTGGCGCCATTGAGCTGCTTTATTATTATTGTTGCATAATCTTATGCAGATTTTGGGAGTAAATAAAATACAAGTGTCAAATAATCCTGAACCCTTTGGTCAGACTGATGAGAGTGGGAGTCTTGTAATTTCATGTAAAACCCTACTTCTCTCTGTCTGCCATTTAGAGCAATTCAACCACTTGTATTTCTTACAACCATACGAGCCAGAACCCGGGCACAAATATAAATTTATTAGATGAAAAGGGGCCGGGAAAGTTGCTCATCTCCCATACCCTAGAGAAGTGGGCTAAAGGCAAATTTTCTAAAGTCTTCCCTAGGGACTTAGCCTTTTAACCCATTACCTCGTCACATCTAATTGGGGGCTCGCGTCCGGGATATTTTTTTTCATAAAGTCTAACAAATTTCAATTCAAACTGTAGTTCCTTTTCAAAACTTATCTTGTGTCCACTGGGAAAGTTATTGTGATTTGGTTCACTGTGTTTTGATTTGATTTGTTTGAATGCTATTTATGACTTTATTTTGATGTGCATGCTATTTCTGTTTATGCTGAAATAGTTAAGTGTTGTTTGATACATTCAACTCAGCAGCTTTGTTTTTATTTTGAATAGTTGTATTTACAACCATGGCTGAGATTGTTAAACTTAGGAGGGAACTTAAAGAATGGGGAGAATCTCTAGGATTGTCAGGCCAAGAGTTAGCCAATTTTGTCATATCTGAATATGACAAAGAGAAAGCTCGCGAGGCTCAAGAGGAGGCTCGGGAGGCTCAGGAGGCCGAGAAAGACAAACAGAGAGCTCATGAGGCTCAAGAGGCTGATAAAGCTCGGGAGGCTCAGGAGGCCGAGAAAGACAAACAGAGAGCTCATGAGGCTCAAGAGGCTGATAAAGCTCGGGAGGCTCAAGAGGCTGAGAAAGCTCATGAGGCTCAAGAGCAGATAAAGATCGCGACGCTCAGGAGCAAGAGCAAATCCGTACTCATGAGTTAAGGCAGAGACAACTAGTGCAGGATGCCAAAAATAAAGAACTCGAACTTGAGGCCACTGAGCGAGAAAAGGCGCGAGACCATGAGCTAGCTATGAAGCAGCTTGAAAACTCAGCAGACTCTGAGACTGCTGCCCCTCAAAATTTTCCCCCTCCCATTCATACCTCAGCCATGACCTTCACATTGGAGGCATTCAATGAGGCAACAGAGTCTATCGATGCATTCCTCGATAGATTTGAAAGACTGGCCCAGGAATTTGAGCTTGCTCCGGAAAAGTTCAACCTCAAGCTTGCCCAAAGTCTCAGGGGTGTGGCTTATGAGGTGTACAGCAAACTTCCGTCAAGCCAAATTACCGACTACCCAGCTTTGAAAGAAGCCCTGCTCAACAGATACGAGTTGACAGCTGACGCCTACCGGAAAAAGTTCCGGTCAACCAGAAAAGGTAGGGGAGAGTCCTATGCCCAATTTTCAGATAGACTGGGGAACTATCTGACAAAATGGGTGTCCCTTTCTGCCAAATCAGAGTCCTATGAGGATCTCCGGGAACTGATGGTTGGCGAGCAACTGCGCGAAACCATGTCCCCAGAGTTACGCACCTTTACTGCCGAACAAGGTGCCACAACTCTGGCTGACCTCATCCAGCTAAGTGACCGGTACACTCTAGCCCATGATGAACCTAGCGCCCCTAAAAGGCCAAAACTACAGCAAGTAGTTGGGTCCACTGCTTCACAGCAGAGCAGGTTTAACCCCAACTCCAACAGTGGGTCAAACAGTTCTACCCATGAACGACAACCACTGGGACAACCCTTATTCTGCTCATACTGCAAGTCGAACACCCACAATCGGGATGACTGCAGGAAACTTGCTTACAAGCGGCAAAATGTTGCAACTATGCAAGTCGTCTCGACTTCGCAGAATTGCACAAACCCCTCCCCAGTACAGTGTCCAGGCACACCGTCAGTCGTTGGACAGGCGACTGTCAACAACATCCCTGTTCAGTGTCTCTATGACACTGGACTGTCATGCGACGCCATTGTCTGCGGATCCTTAGTCCCCGCGTCAGCATACACGGGAGACTTCATCTCTCTGCAGGGCCCTGATGCTGCAATCCCCCCATCCACTTTGCCAGTCGCCATAATCAATGTCGACACCAGATTTGTTAAGGGACCCATCAAGGCAGTGCTCATGGACAGTCCTGTCTATGACCTCATACTGGGATCACAGTATGTGTTTTTAGGGCACCCCTCTCAACCTGCTATTGTTTCAGCAGCATTCCCTTCTCCCCAAACCACAAACCAACTCCCTCCCTCCTTCCCAAAGAGCAAATCTCCCTCAGCAGGGAAGAAACCTCTCAACGCGGCAAACCAAATTGCCGCGCGAGCCAATCCAGATTGTCCCAAGTCCCCAAGTCCGCCACAACTTGGAAAATCCTTCCCAAGGAATGTCCGCCTAACGACCCAAGACCACTCGCCACAGGTACCTCAGGTGAAAGGCAGCACTGTACCCGCAAACACCCACCGAAGGTACTATCGGGACAGGCCGCCGCACGTACAGCCGTCACCTACCCCTCCCTTTCAGCGAGTGGCAGTCGACTTGGTCGGGCCTCTACCTAAACGGAAGAAGAAATTCCGGTATATAGTCACCGTGGTCGACATATGTACCATGCAGTGCGATGCCGCCCCAATCTCCTCACTTGATGCTAGTCAGGTAGCCGCGGCACTCAAAGCCATTTTCGCCCGAATCGGCCTACCAAACCACATCATCAGCAATGATGAATCCAGGCTAAAGGGGAAACTCAGGCAAGAGGTGTTTGCTATTCTGCAATCAACCTTGGGACAACTCAACACAGGATTGCCGCACCAACCTCAGTCGGAATCCATTCCACTGATCTCTAACCCACCTGCTCCTTTGAACTCTGTGTTGCGACCAGATGTTCCACCATTCCAGCCGACCCAGTCTCCCCACTAATTTGTCCCTGTCGCCCAAGTCGAAAGTGGAGTCGGCGTTCCACAGGAAGATTCCGGTACCAGAATCTTTTCTTCGGGGGGCCTCTGTGACGTAAGTGTCCCGCGCGACCCCTCTTTCTTTATCTACACCCCCCCCCCCCCCCCCCTCTCTCCTTTTCTTTTCTCTGTCCGGCCGCCACGTTAATTGCCACCCACCATCTAAAGAATGCCGATTAAGGGATTGGTCCCTTTTGAAGTTCGATTTGTCTCCCCGGTCAGCACGTACCACCTACCGAGGTTATCTCCCTTCACCCCCCCCCCCCCCTTATCTACCGTCTCATCACGAGATAGTGATATCAAGAGTCGGTTCCCTTTGTAAGACACCGCGCCCTTACCCATAACAAGAAAGTGACAACCACGGTTATCTCCCTTTGAAGATGGTTTTGCCGTTCCGAGCACGAGAAGGATTTGAATCCGGCACGTGATAAGGATGTAATAGGCGCGTGATTGTTCGGTACATTTAGAACAGCATCTTGTGACGTGTCGACTGCTATAAACCAATAGCAGGCTTTCATTGTTTGAAAGTGAAGGCTATAATTGGCGTAGTGAGAAAAAGTTTTCACACAAGACGCTGAAACTGACTAGAGCAACACCTCTCCCAGCCAGAATAGCCCACCTAGTAAGTCTTATTGATGACTGGTGATTGAGACTGGTTGTTTGTTTGACTCTAGTTTTGATCTAGATCCTATGTTCAATGATGAATAAGGAGTAGATAGATATGTTATTGAAAAGAAGTGGTAAACATTCTATTCTATTTATGTGCACTGATTATTTGTGTGTGTGTGTGTTTTTGACTTGAACACTTTTGGTACCAGAACCGGAGTTTATGCCTACTAACCCTTTTGTCTATTTTTAGTAGGAAACCTATGGGCCGCAATCTTGCACTATTTTTAGTAGGAAACCTATGGGCCGCAATCTTGCACTTTATGATACCATTCCTTTCCAGGTGTTGGATGGAGAGTGATGATGGATTGATCACCTTTTATGTTTTACTGATCTCAGTTTGTTAACTGAAATTCAGTTTATTTATTAACTACATGTAGTGCTATTGTACAAGGGAAGCCTTCAAGCCGGTTGGGATTCACTAATTCCCTGCCGACTGAAGCCCCTTGTCTCTAAGCCATAGAGATCTACATCCACCTTCTCCTGTGATTATCAGCAGGGCATCGTGGGCCGGAAGATCATCCCGGACTCCACCAAGCACCAAGACGGGATCGTCGCCAAGACGACCCGCACCCAGAATCCGCGAGGAGACCACGCCTGAACCGTGCCATCCCGCGAAGCCGTAATCGGAACGACTGGGAGCTACTCTCACCTGACGAGCAAGCCCAGAACTTCAAACAGCTAAGTCCACCTGACTGCGCCAATCATTTGAACTTTCCTACGGACACCGAAGATAATTAGTAACCCTTCCGGCATGGGGCGAACCTTATAGAAAGACAAAAGTCTTGTGAATCCTTTCGGATTTCATTGTTTTTTATCCATATTTTGTTTTGGCGCCATTGAGCTGCTTTATTATTATTGTTGCATAATCTTATGCAGATTTTGGGAGTAAATAAAATACAAGTGTCAAATAATCCTGAACCCTTTGGTCAGACTGATGAGAGTGGGAGTCTTGTAATTTCATGTAAAGCCCTACTTCTCTCTGTCTGCCATTTAGAGCAATCCAACCACTTGTATTTCTTACAACCATCTGACGAGCCAGAACCCGGGCACAAATATAAATTTATTAGATGAAAAGGGGCCGGGAAAGTTGCTCATCTCCCATACCCTAGAGAAGTGGGCTAAAGGCAAATTTTCTAAAGTCTTCCCTAGGGACTTAGCCTTTTAACCCATTACCTCGTCACACTTACCTGTCTGCCTGCCTGCCTGTCTGTCTCTG
>CM065696.1:8949912-8962412 GCA_017654935.2 Phymorhynchus buccinoides | reverse complement strand
GCGTAACCGGCAAAGGACAATCTGCCGCTCGGCGATGCCCTTGTTATCTTTCTGTCTCTGTCTCTGTCTCTGTCTCTCTCTCTCTCTCTCTCTCTCTCTCTCTCTCTCTCTCTCTCTCTCTCTCTCTCTCTCTCTCTCTCTCTCTCTCTCTTACAGGGCTGAGTGTAAAAAAGCAATGCTTATCTCATTACCCTGTATAAATAAAAATTCGTTTCGTTTCGTTTCGTTTCGTTTCGTTTCTCTCTCTCTCTCTCTCTCTCTCTCTCTCTCTCTCTCTCTCTCTCTCTCTCTCTCTCTCTCTCTCTCTCTCTCTCTCTCTCTCTCTCTCTCTCTCTCTCCCTGCCTTTACCCCCCCCCCCCCCACCTCCATCTCTCCTTCGTTGTTTTGGTTTTCACATCTGTCCCAGGAGTATGTTTCATTTTGATTCGGTAACACCTGCTTGCAGGTGAGTCAGTGACATTGAAAACAAAAGCTGACGAAACTGCTTGGAGCATCTGGAAATCCGCCAAGGCAAACAACCGTTCGATCGAGCTGAAGTCAATATGTAAGCCTACTGCCTTTCACCTCTATGGCTGGCGCCCAGTGGTTACCATGGTTGCGAATCTCGTTGCTAAGGAAGGTCCAGCCGCCATTGTTTCCGCTACTTTTAAGTAAGCCGAAAGAGGCGGGACAGCTATTTTTTTGCAACACTGCCGGATGCCAGTTGCGTTTTGGGCTGTTTGAACAACAGGATAAATGACAACATGTTTATTTTTTTTTTTTGTTATTGAACTTTTTTTTTTCATTTCCACATTTTTCACAAGGAAGAAAAACAAAACAAATAATAGGCAAATATCAAATAAATACATCCAGAAGACAAACACACATATTTACACACAACTGTGCCGTGGAAGTCATTGAAAAATGTTATCACAACATCTTGAGGTAACAATTTATCATCACTATGTGGAGTAACTAAAAACAGAGAGCTCAACATTTCAAATTGTGAGTTTCAAGCTCTGAACAGGTATTACTCATATTTTAAAATGTTTATAAAATGACAACATGTTTAGTTGGTAAAAAAAAAAGTAGACGGTACTTTCAAATACCGAATGTGAAAAGATAATCAAAGTGGTGAAGCTCACAAACGATTTGAACTGGGAAGGGGCCTGTGGATTCTGAGGGTCAAAAGAAAAGACGTGACTGACAAAACGGCCAAGCAGCAACAACGTCATTATTATTTTCGACTCGTGAGCCCAGTACGGCAGTAGACTCTGACCAAACTTAATGAAGTTTTAAAGGTGGACCCTTGTGACAGCGCAAATTGTAACAACTGCGCAAAATGTAACAATTCTTACATTTTGCGCTAGGCACCCACCTTTTGACGAAATTAGCAACAAAACAATGGCAGTTTTTCGTCATTACAGATCAAATGGAAGTAAAATCTTCAAGGAGTTGATTAATTTGTCTTCATCATAATATATCAAATCGAGAGAGAGAGAGAGAGAGAGAGAGAGAGAGAGAGAGAGAGAGAGAGAGAGAGAGAGAGAGAGAGAGAGAGAGAGAGAGAGAGAGAGAGAGAGAGAGAGAGAGAGAGAGAGAGATTCGAAGGAAAATAATGATAAATACAGTTCAGAAAATATCGTAGCTGTGATTTGTTACATCCATAAACACAACAGTAATTCGGCATTGTTCAGGCGGAAAAAAACGCTGTACCCAAGAAGAAAGCAAGAAAGAAATAACACACGAAACAAAAAAAAAATCAATAAAACAACCTGCATACTTTGCACCTTGTAATAATAAGTAATAATGCTAAATCGAATACAGAACGAGTGAAACAAACAAGCAAGCAAACAAACATTTGGAAATTTAGATGTAGACTTTGTTTTTATCTTTCGATTTGATATATTATGATGAAGACAAATTCATCAACTCCTTGAAGATTTTACTTCGATTTGATCTGTAATGACGAAAAACTGCGTTTTTGGGGGTGCTAATTTCGTCAAAAGGTGGGCGCCTAGCGCAAAATGTAACAATTGTTGCATTTTGCGCAGTTGTTACAATTTGCGCTGTCACAGACCCTGACGTCAGACTCCATCCACCACAAAATGTCATGCTTTAAAGGTAGACCCTGACGGATGATGTTTTGTAAGAAACACGCCGAGATCACCAGAAAGACAGCCTTTTCAAGGATCGGAACACTCACTTTGCTCTGGTTTCCTAGAAATTAAGCCGTCAAAACGGCGATTCCTCCTTGGCGGAAATGCCGGAGAGAGTAGCCATTTTGGATGGAATGGGTGGAGGTCACTCTTTGTGGTTGAAACGATGTCATCAGATGAAGAGGAATGACCGATATGCTGGCGTTTGCTCTAACACAGTCAAGAGAGTAATACCCCCAAACCATTTTGCCAGATTGGCTCTATCAGTTGTCTCTGTCATGGCATGATTTGTACAATGGATGTTTCTTTAATTATCTCTGACAATCAAGGGGTTAAAGATCGACGTAGATCTACTAGATCTACACTAGCTAGTCAAGAGGCCTACTGTTCCTGCTTTGGCTTGGCCTGCATAGATTCCAGTACCACACTTGTCACCAGCGCCATTCCTTCTTTGAGACAGTAGGAATATCGATATCACCCAGTAACTTTGAAGCTTAACAACGGGGTCTCTGAAGACATCTCCTAGCAAATGAATGATATCAAAGCTTACTTTTAATCACTTTCAACGAAACTGAAGCTTATTGTTTTCAGCTTGCAGTCACTAAATCGATGTAGGACTAAATAATCGGCGGCTAATTTAACACAGGACACCTGCGTAAGAAACAGACGACACTGGCGACGAGAATGGCGGCGCTATAAACCTGCGCGCGCAGGTGGTCCCCAGCTATAAATCTAAGGCATTTTGTTTTCATCTTTTTGTCCTTAAAAGTAAGGGTTTTCCGCCATGCGGACGTAAAACCTTTTCATCTTATAGAGAATGTGTAGACCTATCAGAATAAGATCACCAATTCACTATCATAATAAGAAAACCAATTCGAAAGGATTCAGTTTAAGACTATATCCTCACATTTCATTCAATGTTCGTAATGCTGTTGATACGCTGAAGAAAACTGAGCAACAAAACACTGTTTAAAAGAAACAATGCAGAACCACAATCTTCGAGTTGCCGATGATAAAAGAAAAAGAATTCAATAACAAAAAAAGCAGTTCCAATCAAGGACGTTTAATATAACGAGTTCTTGTAAGCAAGAGCCGATCGCAGACATGTCACTTTTGCCACCTCTAGACGCTCGACTACACGTCAACTAATATCGTACAACTGTACGATACGATTCGATCACATGGTCAAGAAGCGCGAATCAAATTTGTGACCCGTCGCCACAAAATGAGACGTGATGTCCCAGAGGTCACTTTTGAGTTATTAACAAATTGTGATTCTGCATTAAAAAAGCTTTCCAACAAACCAAATATTTTGTAATTCGGACTATTTCTTGCAACTTTATGAAGATTCGAAGTCATATACTCAGGGAATCGGCGAAATGAGAAAATGCAACCGGAAAGTTTCAAAATGTGTACAAAACCACCAAATGGTTCTGATATAAACACACTTTTAAGGCCGAAAGGATTGCTTTTGCATTTCAATACTTCTGTATGAGGTAGATACAGACCTATTGTTCAAAAATAAGTCACATTCTGAGAATTGATGATGTGACCCCCTTCCACCTAAAATTGTTCCTAGGGGGGGGACGGGTCACATTTCGATGGCTTGGAGTCAAAACGGACTATATTTAGATAGTCTATTGACGTATTATTGAACTTACTGCGAAAACTAGTAACTTGTATCAAAAAAAGACTGCAGAAATATAAAAAGCATAATCCATATTTTTTATTATTTGCAGTCTTTTTTAATGCAAGTTCTTAGTTTTTGCAATGACCTCGATAATAAGTCAATGGACTATCTAAGCCATCGAATTTTGTCCTTCGATACCACGTGGTTAAATCGTATCGCACAGTCGTACGATATTAGTTGACGTGTGGCTGGCCTTAACGGACGACCCACTGCGTACGACTCGATGCAAATGCGATCCGATTGGGACATTTGTAAGGCATGCTACTCTTGAAATTCTACTGCATAAATGACTCTGGTGAAATCCTATTAGTTTTGATCACTATGTCACAGGTCACTTTATGATAGTTTGACTGGTTAGGCAGATTCTTTAGGTTTCGTGTATCAAGCTTTTCACGCTACTGTGTTGGTCCTTTCTTCCCCTCAGTTTCAAGTTTCCTATACCAATTTCTCTTCTTGTGTAGACAAGGCGTTTTGCCAGTGTTCTTTAATTGTGGAGTCTGTCCTAAAACATCACGCCATCTCAACGTGGTTTTCATTGGTCTAGAGTAGATCCAGTCAAAATAGCTCTGAGCTGCAGTTTAGGTGTATATAGGTTGCAACTTGTCGCTGAATTGTCGTCTGCTGTTAGTCTGGTGCACAAGGGGAGATTTCGATTATTTAGCCCCTTGTGCGCAACCATTTCATTTATTTTATAACCGGCGTCGAAATGAATAACTTCGCAAACTAACCAGGCGTCGGTAGCAAAGCTTGCTGACCTGAGGCCATTTGCTGTGCTCCTGAGCGGGGTGTCCTGGCTGTCTGAGACAAGTTCGGGGAGCTGTGACAGGTTCACCGACCTGCAGACGGTTAGGTGTGTTGTTAATTAATTTCGGCACTCGGTTAGGTTTAATTGTCACGGGAAGAGCAGAGGCAAGTCGGTAGTAATTTTTCTTGGTGATAGGCTGTGATAAGAGTAGGTGTGTAGAGTAGGCATAGAAAAGGGGGGAAAAAACGACGACAGGAGTCAATTCCTAGGGACAAGGTTGGTTAAAAAAATGTACTAGATGTGTTTAGGGAAGTTATCAGTTTAGGGGAGAAAATGCTGTGTAAATGTAGTCGGTTTGCCGAACCGAATTTTCAGGTTTATACTGTGATATGTGCATAGTTAAGTTTAAGGTATGAATGTGTAAACATATCATTTTAATCTTTCTAAATTAAATGAATGAATGTGTAAACACATGGCACCACGACAATACCACAATAAGCAGGGTATAGATTTTACAGGGTGGAATAAGTCGACTCGAGTAAAGAAGACAGTAGTCGAGTCGTCATTGCAGATTTCCATATGTCCTAGTGTGGGGTGGGGGATGTGTAAGATTTTATGTTGTGTTGTTCGTTACCAACTCATGAGCCAAATCCAACCATGAGTTGAGTATTCCCCACACATGCATTTACACGGCAAAGACTTGGGTGTAGTAATAATTAAGTTAGGCCAGAGGTTGGTACACACCGGGCTACACACCTAAAATAAATTAAATTGGCTTTGAATAAGCAGAGCTGCGAAATCAATGTCAGCACAGTTGTAAAACAATAGAATGAAGCATTGATGCGTAACCAGAGAGAGATAGGCCTAGTGATTTTTAAATGGTAAATTTTAGTTGGTGTTGTTTTAATGCAATTGGTTTTTGCTCCGCTGTATATAAAATAGCCCAAGGGCATACACAGAATTTGGATCACAAGCTGGTGGCTTGTGCTGCACGAGAATTGTGGGTTCATGTCATTGGGAGACACACTTTGTGTTTCAGTAATTGGGAAGGGACAAGCTGGAAGTTGTTAGGCTAGTGGTATTTAGGTCGCGTTTGTGCGTTAGGGCGTTTAGGTGTCAATTCAATAATAATTGGGATGTGTTGATTTCAATGGTGTGGTGATGTACGGCTAGGTGGAAATAAAAGGGGAGTTTTTGAAGATTAGTTTAATAGGGACATAGGGTTAAAATAGCTTTATTTTGTTTAAACAGGCTCTCTGCTCTGGGGCGCCAGCCAACCATTTAGTTGTAAAGGGCCGCGAGGCTGAAGTGGAGCGACGCCGTTCGTGCTGTCCATGGGCCTTGGGAGGGCTACACTTCGCGCGTCGGACTTCTGAATTTTATTAACCTTTTTTTAAAACTAATTTAAGGCGCAGTGCGGTTGTGCCAGTTAACCAGACTATTTCTTTTTAGTTGTCGCCACAGCGATAACTGGTGACAGCAACAATGAGTGTGGGGTATTTCCTTACACTTCATTAGTAGGTTAATTGGGATGGGGGTATTTTTTTTAGCAAGTTATTGCCCTTGTTCAGTGACAGGCAAAGTAGCCTTTCACTGCAAGGGGTATAACTAGTTGAGTTGACATTGTTTAAATAAGTTTTATTTTGTCGTGGTTTACTACCAGCGAGGTTGTTGTTTGGTGCTGAAATTGGGTTCAGCCATTGCAGCGTTGAATAGTAGCGCACACATTTGGGGTGTATTTTGGTTAAATATATATACTCGTGGGTGTTCGCAATTCTTGTTCACTCTTGTAGGTGGATGAGTGATTACTAGTGTTGAGCACTCAGTTTTTGTGGTTTTTGGAGTTTGGAATATTGGGTTTATTCACTTTGAGTGAAGGGAAATAATTTTCAGTTAGGAGTTAATTGTAAATTATAACAGTTGGTGGGAGTTTTAGTTGAAAAGACAGATCATTGTTGATAAACTCCACGGTGAGCGAGTGTGAGATCTGGTCAAGATTGACTATACTTCAACCATCTGTCATTGTTTGACTTTCTACGCTTACAGTTAATTGTAATTATAATAGTTGGTCGACCGGGGAGATTTTAGTTGGAAAGACAGATCATTCTTGATTAACACCTTTGTGTGTGATCTGGTCTTTAGCTATACTCCAACCATCTATTAACCTTTCTAAACGGATTTAATTGTAAGTAATAGTTGACAGGAGTTTAGCTGGGTAGGTGGTCACTGCATTATTTGGGTGATTGTTTTACACCAGACGGTATGTGATTTGACCTTGAGCTATCCTTCAGTTATCTGGATTTTTTGTATGGTTTTTATTACCCTTGACATAGTGAATTAAGGGGAGGGAAGTTTAGGTTGGTGTTTCTTTTAAGATAGAAACAATTTAGTAAGCCTTCAGCGGTTGTTTCCCTTATCAGTCTTTTTTTGGAGTGGGGTTACCCGATTTAAATTTTATTTAGCATTTAATTATTTTGGTTGTCGAATGGGTTGTTAAGTAGAGGTTATATTATACTATTATTGGGATAGGCGCTATTGTGTGTAATATTTGTAACGGGACATTGGTGCGTTTAGTACGCTAAATCGCTGGGGGGTTGTATATTGGGCGGATTACTTGTGCAAAGGAAATATTATTGCTTCGTACCCACTTTTTGTAAATAAACTGCTTGATTGCTTTTATGCCTACTTGAATTCACTGTGTCTGTGTTGTTGGGGTGTTAGTTAGAGAGGGTTTATTTTATTTTTATTGTACACACCCTTCTGGTTCGTGTCACACTATCTTCGTAGTCCCTCGTACACCAATCTGAGGACATAGGGTCAGACGGGGTAAAAAGCCCAGTTGGGCGGGTAAGAAGCCCATTGCCAATTATCTCATGAAATAAAGTCAAATATACTTCAGTCACATTTTGCCCATATAGACGAGTGCTAATGTTTAGCATTCGTCTCATGGACAAATGTGACTGAAATTCGTCTCATGGTCAAATTTGACTGAAATGTGCTTTATTTCATGAGATAATTGGCATGGGCTTCTTACCCGCTCATGGGCTTTTTACCCCGTCTTCACCTACATCAGATATTGACAGATACTCTGTAATGTTTGCATGGAACCTGTTATTTGGTTCGTGTAGTATTGGGGATCCGCGTGAGTACAGTGGACTAGAATAGTGGAATCATTTTTAGACGGAAGTATTTCACGTGAATCATGACTCACAGACATCGTCACAATCGGATCGCATTTAGTACGATTGAATCGTGGGGGGCGCAATGGAGGAGTCGGCCCCGTGAGAGTTTGTTACGTCTGTAAACATCAAGAGGCTGTGGAGAGAACAAACAAACCAAGTCAAACATTCACACAACTTGATGAACTTTAACCCTTTCACCGCCAATGTCACATGTAGGGGAAGACGGGGTAAACAGCGCATGGGCGGGTAAGAAGCCCACCCCAATTATATCATGAAATAAAGCAAATTTCAGTCTCATTTTGCCCATGAGACGAGCGTTAATGTCTAGCATTCGTCTCATGGGCAAAATTTGACTGAAATGTTCTTTATTTCATGAGATAATTGGGGTGGGCTTCTTACCCGCCCATGCGCTTTTTACCCCGTCTTCCCCTATGCACCGCAATGTTTGCATGGAACCTGTTATTTGGTTCGTTAACATCCCATGTCACTAGAAAGGCATCAAATCACGGGCCTGTTATCCGAAGACATCGTCGCTATCGGATTTCTTAATTTTGGGAGGTAAGGAGTAGGCCTAATGTTATACATGTCACAAGAGGAATTCAAACCAATATTGCAGATCATTTTTTTCTCTACCCAGTTAAGTCTCATTTAACCCCTTGACTGCCTTAAACGTACCACGTCACTGACTTGATGGCATCACTGACGACGTCATCAGATGATTAGGGTTAACTCTGACCCGCCCTGCTTTTTTGCTCTATGCACCTCAAGAGAGTTACATCCCCAGACCATTTTGCCAGATCAGGGCCTCTATCAGTTGTCTTTTTCATGTAGGCCATGATTTGTCACAAGGAATTCGCAATATTGCAGATCTTTAATTTTCTCCGGCAGTCAAGGGGTTAATGGTATATTTTGGCTGACAAATGGCTGGCGGCGAAAGGGTTAAGCGGCTTGTACTCTGTTCTGCTATTTCTGCTCGCAAGTGTTTGGATGTGTTTTGAGTTTTGACAAGGCTTCAAACAAATCAAAGTTCCCAACAGACATGTGGATATATTTGTTCTTGTTTTAGGGTTTCTTTTTTCTTTGTTATATTAACTTCACTATTGCATGAAAACATAATAGTGCAACGTTCCAACTTTGCAAAGCGCATTCTAACACTTTGTTCTCCGCACAACTTATGTCGGGTTTTCTCTTTTACAAGTTTCCAGACCAAAAAACGCAAACTTAGATAATATTTTAAGGATTCTTTTTTGGCGATGCATGATTTCAAAGTTAATATTATACAACGTTCACACTTATGGGGCATTAATATAGTGTTGACGTTGCTTGCATGGCTCGTTGTTGTTGGTGGTATTGTTGTTGTTGTTGTTCAACTTTTATTTACACAACGTAACAACGTCAACGCGTATGCATAGCAATCGAACAAACAAGAAGTGGAAAGCGGATGTCATTTAGTGAGTGAGCTAGTGAGTGAGTGAGTGAGTGAGTTAGTTAGTTAGTTAGCTAGTCAGTCAGCTAGTCAGTCAGTTAGTCAGTCAATCAGTCAGCTAGTCAGTCAGTCAGTCAGTCAGTCAGTCAGTCAGTCAATCAGTCAGTCAGTCAGTCAGTCAGTTAGTCAGTCAGTCAGTCAGCTAGTCAGTCAGTCAGTCAGTTAGTCAGTCAGTCAGTCAGCTAGTCAGTCAGCTATTCAGTCAGTCAGTCAGTCAGTTAGTCAGTCTGTTAGTCAATCAGTTAGTCAATCAGTTAGTCAATCAGTTAGTCAATCAGTTAGTCAATCAGTTAGTTAGTTAGTCAGTTAGATATATAGTTAATTAATAATGCCTCTACAGAGGGAGGGCCTCTGCACTGGCTCTAGTGCTGCAACCAAAGGGAGGGGGTGGCCATTGAGGATCAGCACTCCTCAGATCATATTGGCCGAGAGAGTGGGGATGTACACTGGGCAAGGCTTCTCCACTATAAACAAATTCTATCCCAGCCCGCCGGAATAGCATCTGCTTTCTCTGCTATCTGGCAGTCATAGTCGAGTGACTGGGATACAGTTAGTCAGTTAGTTAGCAAGTTAGAGAGACACAGAGAGACCAAGAGAGAAAGTGAGAGGTAGAGCCTCCCGAAGACCAATGCTTCGTGGATTGTATGATGCTGTCTTGTTCCAATGTATAAAGGTGCAACCTTTACCTTTACTGATTGTGTCAAAGAAACCCTTTGTACTTTGTGTAGTACAGCATGTCTGTCATACGTTTGAACAGAGAGAGAGGGAGGGAGAGGGGAGAGAGAGAGAGAGAGAGAGAGAGAGAGAGAGAGAGAGAGAGAGAGAGAGAGAGAGAGAGAGAGAGAGAGAGAGAGAGAGAGAGGGAGAAACAGAGAGATAGAGAGAGAGAGAGAGGGAGAGAGAGAGAGAGAGAGAGAGAGAGAGAGAGAGAGAGAGAGAGAGAGAGAGAGAGAGAGAGAGAGAGAGAGAGAGCGAGAGAGAGAGAGAGGGGGAAACACAGAGACAGAGAGAGATAGAAAGGGAGAGGGAGAGAGAGAGGGAGAGAGAGAGAGAGAGAGAGAGAGAGAGAGAGAGAGAGAGAGAGACAGACAGACAGACAGACAGACAGACAGACAGACAGACAGACAGACAAATATACAGACAGACCGGCAGACAGACAGACAGTCAGACAGGGACATACAGTGAGAGAGAGAACACTATGTGAACATAATAGCAAATAATGGCCCGACACAGTAAAGTTGGTAAATTTGACTAAGAAACAATAGGAGAGAAGAGCGAGTAAAGTGGAAGGAGAAAAACAACAACCAAAAAACATATTGCCTAAGAGGGGAGTGTGTGTGTGTGTGTGTGTGTGTGTGTGTGTGTGTGTGTGTGTGTGACTAAAAGGAATTGTTTCAACCACTTCCGCTCTGTCTTACCTCCCCTCGGGCAATCCCATCATGCTCACAGCAACCGGAAACGCTATCGTCTCCATTTTGTGTCGGCCATGAAATGACAAAAGTGGGATTGAACAAATACCATTGATGGCTCTCCCTGTGTAGAACGAAAGTTAAATAAAGGGAGAAATAATAAAACACACATGTGAGGAAACTGTCCAAATATTAATTATAATTCTAGAGGGCAGACCGAAAGCTAAAAGAAGTGGTGTGGGAATTGTAAAAGGATGAAAGAAGAAAAAACAAAAACCTCTGTAAATATTATTATCATCCTGAGACAAAGAAAACATAATAAATAATGTATGTATATATGACATTTGTTCCTAGGCATCTATGTAAAATTCTAAGTTGTAACCATTTCATTTTAACATCTGCAGTTTTGTTTACATAAAAGAAGCATTCCTTCCAATCATTTTCATAGTTCATTCTTTCGTCCCACCGAGTACAACATTTAGGTTTTACGTTGTTTTCTATCAGAATATCGTAATACAGTTTCGATCCTTTCAAAATGGATGGTTTTTTTTTTTAACAGAGTATACATATTGTTGCCGATGTTTATTCCTGATTTTTTAATATATTCTTGTATGGCTCTTTTACATCCCGAAAAGTCAAAAAGTTCATACTACTGTTGTATTTTTGCTTGTTTTCTTTCTTTTCTAGTTCGGAGAGAAAATCGAACTGAACGTCCCCCCGTGGGGATACCTGGGTGTCTTTTGTACAAATAGTTCCCCCACCTTCTGGAAGTGGTGTGCTTGTAACTTCATCTAATTCTGTCATTCTCTTTGACTCTGCCTCTTCCCTTTGCTTACTGTCATCCGCTATCTTTCTATCTCACTGGTCCATTCTTCTTCTGCCTTTTTTTTTATGCATTCTTACAAAGATTTCTTCAGCCGAAGTCGGACATGCTGGGGTTAACTATTTCTTATTTAGGCGCATAACGACAGCATGACGCATCTACGCTCATATGACAGGAAACTGTCAGAGCGAACAAAGAAGAAGAAGAACTGAACGTCGAGTCCTTCGGGTGAGGACTTGAAAGGATGTCTGACACGTGTGCTTTTCGTAGGTAAATATCCCACGGCATCTAAAAGACAGTGAGGGCAAAACGCGGAAGAAGTCCCCGTAGGCTGGTATGACCAGATTCATTGCTAGGATTCCCCAGTCCTCCTCCTCCTCCTCCTCGAGAGAGAGAGAGAGAGAGAGAGAGAGAGAGAGAGAGAGAGAGAGAGAGAGAGAGAGAGAGAGAGAGAGAGAGAAGTGGCAGAGATAGAGACAAAGAGAAACGGAGAGACATACATATAAAAATAAAGTTAGATAAAAACAAAATGATAGGAGATAAATTTATTCTGAAAAGACAAATAATAGTTATAGTAAGAAGAAGCAGAGACAAATAGAGTTGCATAAGGAGGATAAAAGCAAATATACCGATCTCCAAGTGAGCCAAAGAAGGCTGCCAAGCGTGGGATACAAAATCATATCTTGACATATCATTTGCGTATATTAACCCATAGGCTTAGTGTAAACGCGCGTGAGAAAAGGTGTAAGAATACACCGTTGCTATTACAAACTTGACGTCACAGTCATTTATCTTGACATATCGTTACTGTCTTGTCAACGCGAGCTGTTCCTACCAAACCCAGAATTTGACAAGTGCTACCCCTAGGATTCATTCAGCGCTGACGACAACATTTAATGCTGCTACACAACGATGATTCATGGCTCGATTGAATCAACAGTGCCAGCTGTCACAGATCTACACAAACCATTCTGAGCGTGCCACTTGGAACGTCTAGCCGTGGATCTAGGCTAGGCCTAGGCTACT
>CM065696.1:8939912-8944912 GCA_017654935.2 Phymorhynchus buccinoides | reverse complement strand
GGATGGAAAAGATGAAAGTGGTCAAAATGATTAAGGATGTGTTTGTTCATGTGACTTTCTAATGGTTTTGATAAGACAGACACGATGGAAATGGGTCTATAATTACAAGGGTCAGAACGATCTCCTGATTTAAATATGGGTGTGATTCTCGCTGTCTTAAAAGCTTTAGGAAAATGGTTTTTAGAAATACACAAATTATATATGTAAGTGAGTGATTCGGATATGACTGGAGCTGATAGTTTAAGAATTTTGCCATCTATATCGTCTAGGCCTCTGGTGTTTGTTTGTTTTAAATGAACAAGATAATTAAAGACTTCGTATACCGTTACATAAGGTATAGTTAGTTCGGATGAAATTTCTTTACACAAACAAAAGTCATGAAGATATTTAAGATCATTTTCCTCGGATCTATTGTTTTGTATAATAGTGTTGGCTATTTCAGAGAAATAAACGTTAAAGGTTTCTGGAGATAGTTCATTTGTAACATTTTTTTGTGAACTGGATTTTTTGTTATTTAGCTGGTTAATGGCTGACCATATGGATCTACTGTCTGATTTGTTAGTTATTAAGTCTTGAAAATAATTGCTTTTTGACTTTCTCTTCAAGTGATTTACATAATTTCTTTGCTTGCGAGCACCTCCCTCATCCCCCATAGCAAAAAGTGAGTCTCTTACATTCATAGCTTGTCTTACATTATCCGTTAACCATGGCTTTTTGGGGGTATTTTTTACACGTTTGGTTTTTAATGGCGCATGTTTATTATAGACATTTAAAAAGTTGTGGTAGAAAATTTCAAAGGCTTCATCTGGATTCGTGAATTGATATACCAAAGACAAAAACGAGTTATTAAGATCAACTAGGAATTGGTCAGTATCAAAGTTAGAAAAGTTTCTATATGTTATGAATGTATGACAGTGTTTTGGAATTTTGACACCCTTTTTTGACCACGTGAAGCAGACAGGGAGATGATCGCTGCAATAAAAGCTAGGTGAGCAGACTTCGACTAAATGTTCTGGTTGGGATGTGTAAATATGATCGATCAGGGTTTGGGAATTAGCTGTAATTCTTGTAGGCTTGTCAATAACTTGAGTCAAAAGGGATAATTCAAAGGAACGCTTCCATGTTTGGTTCGGTTTTAGTAAATCGATATTGAAGTCACCTAACAAGCAAGTCTCATTAGATATTAAAGAAATTTCATCCATTAAAAGTGTAAAGTTATTAATCCAGTCTACATGTTCAGCGGGGTTTCTATAAATAAATCCTAAAGTAAGGGGAGAAGATCTTTTGAAGTTAACTTTAATAAACAAACATTCTATGTTATATTTACCAGAGAGTGTAATGCAGTTGTAATTTAAACTTTCATGCACGTACACTATGATGCCAGTCTCTCGTGGCCGCTTAGGGTCTGAACGAATAAAGTTATAACCAGATAATTCTACCTCAGAATCAGAAATGCGGTCGTTTAACCGTGATTCTGCAAAACAGAAAACATGGAAATGCTTACCTGAATTATTTAGGATTTCTGAAACATCATCAATTTTGCTGTATATATGATTAATATTTAAAAATCCAACTCTAAGTCCGTCCTTAGAGGGCCAGGAATCTTGCGTAACAGGCATAATAATATAATATAATGTTATTACATAGAAAACAATTATCGAAAAAGGAGCAATAATGACAGACACAACATACAATCAACAAGAAATGCGCAATATAATGAAAATACAACCGTTACAAACGATTCTCAAGTCACATGTAAGGTCAAATAATAAACGTTATCAAGTAAAGTTGTCGCCAAAACGCATTAAACTTTCCCCAACGGCACAAAATCCTAGTACACAACCTCTTTAGAGGGGTAAACCAGGAAGAAAACACACGCACAAATAAGCAATATATCTCAAAACTCCAATCAATCGAGCGGCGTCCCTTGTCCGAGCATGATTACATCAGAAGGCCATGTGCTTTGAGGATTCTAATTATGATTATTAAAAAGAAAGTACAATGAAAATGAAAAACACAGAAAGAATAACAAGCGAATATTCATCATTCATACAATAAAATGTGGTCATAACAAGAACCATGGGTGACTCAATGTTAAGCCTGCATCCAATTGGGAGGCAGCCCTGGTTGTTCACGCTGCGTTGCCAGCTGTGAGGCTAGGGCCATCAGTTGCTGCGCACACTGACCAAGGGCAATGGGGGGAGGCCAGCTCTGGCTGCCAGCGTGCCTCTCATGAATGAAAGAGTTAACAGCTGGGGCTGTTGAAACCGGGGGAAATTGGAATTGGGGCTGACCAAAGCTTCTGCCTTGATAGGCATTGTGAATGGGGAAGGGGTAAGGGGCTCTTGGGTAAGAAGTGTCAGGAGCCATGATATTATTAGAGTAAGAGGTATGGGGCGGGAACTGGGGAGGAATATTGGGAGGGGGACGTGAAAAAACACTGTTTTGTGGGTGGGTCTGTGCAGTGATTGGTTCAGTGGACTGATCTGACCTGACAGTGTCAGACTGAGTTACAAGAATCTGGCGATTAGCTTGAGAACTTAGTTGGGGAAAGTCAGCTATAGATGACATGGGTGGTGGTCTAGAATTGACTGGGCCGTCTTGGTCATGAGAAGTTGTATTCATTACATTATTTCTCATGTTCTGCCTTTTGTCATATCGGGACACAGAAAGATCACTTTGGGCAAAGTAGGAGTTACCAGCATTGCTGACACGGTCGTCCACAAATGAACGCCCAGACTGAGGGAGAACCATCTTGAAGTTTATGGCCAGGCATGCTGTGCCTCTAGGACTGGGGTGGATGTGGTCATTGTACAATGCTTTGCGAGGGAGGCCTTTAAGTGTGACAAAGGAATTGTGGTTGTCAATCAAATCAACCTGCATATTTGTACAAATGGCGTAGAGATTTTTGTTGGAGGGGGCGATAGAGTTATTCAATTGATGCCTACCATAGGCAGGGACAATAGAGCTCATTGCTATATAGGCAGATGGGAATCGTTTTTTGCATAGACCAATGAGTTCACGCCACTCCTTTGTAGTAATGGGCCCAGCTGGACAGTCATTTACCCCTACATGCACAATCAGGGTGTTGACATGATCATGACCATCTAAGTCATTTAACCACTGAATAAGGTGCTGGACTGATAAACCAGGAACACATATCTTAAATATGGGGTCATCATGTGTTTCCAGTCTCTTTTGATTTACGTACTTCGTAACAGAGTCACCAATAAGTAGGGAAGAACATTTGGGAGGTATGACAATGTTGCTTAGAACTTGTTCGGGAGTCAACTTTTGTCTATTGTCAATAGATGGAACATGTTCATGGGATTGTTTCTTCAGTGATCCATTGACAGTTTCACATGAGACACAGTCCCCGTTATGAGTGGGGTCAGAATTACCATGATCAGTTATGCCGGAAAGGACATCAAAACGATTCTTGGTAGGAACCTGTACCTGCACCATGTCATCCTGATTGTCATGGGGTGAATGCTGTGCGTGAGGTGTACGGTTTGCCTGGCCATCAGTGTTTTCTGTGAAGGAGGATATACGAGAACTGGAAGAGGGGGCATTGACTGGGTTGTCATCAAGTGATGAGGAAGAGAGTGAAATCATGTGCTGAGATACATTGGCTGGTTTGTCAGCATGCAATGGATACGAGAAGGTAACCATGTGCTGAGAAACAACTTTAGGAGAGGTGTCTTCTGACTGTTCATTGACATTGGGTGGGGGCAGTTCACACTGTGTTGCAGTACTGACCAGGGGCAAGTTGCACTGTGTGGACACACCTGCTAGGGGCAAATCACACTGGATGGATACACATGACGTTGAACGAGGTAGACGTTTCATGTGTCCAATGTCCGAATGGATAGCACCCAGAGAAGATTTGAGGGACGTGTTTTCTTTCATTAAGGAATTTACAGTTGATTGGAGATTTGTCAGAGTAGATTGCATCTCTTCAACAGTTGATTGCACTGTTTCTATCCTGTGGTCAATGTGGCCTTTCAGGTCATTTTTCAGGCACACTTTTGAATCTTCTAATCTGGAAAAGGTGTTGCTTTCAAAATCAGAAAATACATTGAACATGCTATCCAGAGAGGTTTCTAAATTGTCCAGTTTGTCCGTCACACATCTGCCAATATCTTTTAATGGACAAAGCGTCAGTCTGCGACGACGCTTAGCACTTCTAGACAGCTTTGGAGTTGATTTACGGCCCGTGTTTTTAGACCCACCACTGGCATTGTCCGAATGCTCATCTGCATGAACAAGTTGTTCTTGATCACTATTGCTTATTATAGGGAGATTGGTTTCCATGGATTCGGGAAGAGGGAGATCAGAGGGAGAGAACTCCGGGAACTCTGATTTCCTCTCATCACCACCAGGCAGTTCTTGAAACAGAGGGGATTGAGGGGTTGTAGGAGATTCACTATTACTCACATTGACGGCGCCACTGCAAGTAACATCAGGTGAAGACAAACATATGTCTTGACCATCTTCTGTCAGGAAAGTCAGCGGAAGAGACATTAAAACCCTTTTAACACTACTAGTGTCTTCAGTGTCACACGACTGCACGACGACATCTTTCAGTTGCTCACACTCGTCACTGTCCCATTTCGGACAGTTAATGCCCTGGCATAATAAAGTTCCGGTGCCTTGGTTAGTGAAATACAATGATATCGTGATGTACTTAATTTCATCACAATAAATACGTATTACTGACTTTGCTAAAAGGGGCTGGAGGGGCTCGCTGATCCACTCGGGGAGATTAAGCACGTTGTCATCGCAATCAAAGTCAGTTTTCTCAATAGTTACACACTCATCTGTGATAGCTGCATAACGGTACCACAAACCATTCCTCCATGCAAGCAGTTCATTTGTTGAACATGTAAAGGTTTTCTGCAAGCAGTCGAGAGTGGGCTTTAGTTTGTTTTCACTGGGACCCGGTGAGACATCCATATTAGTTGATATACATGGTAACATAAATTAGGCATGACGTATTG
>CM065696.1:8929912-8932412 GCA_017654935.2 Phymorhynchus buccinoides | reverse complement strand
CAGGAGAGGCTACAAAACAAACATGAAGCATTCAAATTGAACAGAGCACACCATATAACTGCAAAGTATTGCATGGGTGCAAACCTCCGCTAAGAAATAAACTCGATCCTTGGATTATGATTGTTGGACACTTGCTGGGTTTCTGATTGGTGGCGTATGTTTCATCGGTGGGCTCTGCAGTCATGAAAACGGGATGGTACACCCATGGGGCATTTTCAACAACTACGGCGCTAGATCTTGATATAAATCAAATTGAAGCGCACACACACGTTCAGGATTCTTAACTCATTCAAACAAAGACACTGTACAGAGACGAACAAGAAGATCACACGCACGCGCACACGCGCGCACACGCGCGTACACACACACACACACACACACACACACACACACACACACACACACACACACACACACACACATACACACACACACACACACACACACATATATATATATATATATATATATATATATATATATATATATATTTGAGAAATAGACCTAGAGCTAGATGCAAGAGAGAGGAGGGAAAAAGAGAGTGAACTTCAATGAGGGGGGAACAGGTGGGTTTTCAGGTTTGATTTGAAAGCAGAGAGGGTCGGTCGCTGACGGAGCGAGAGAGGAAGTTTGTTCCAGGCGTTTGGTTTTGAAGCAACAAAAGAGCCCCGACCAACAGTAGGGATCTGGAGAGATAGAGGGTCAGAAACTGAACGTAATGTGCGAGCATGGAAATAATTATTGTCGCAGAGGTAGAGAGAGCAAAATAGAGCTTTTACGCCTTCTGGGTCAAGAGACCATTTGGGGCATTTGAAATTATAAAGATCCTGAAGCAGAGGTAGCAAAGGGTGTTTAGTTTAAATGTGAACCCGCACCACTAAAGAGAGATTAAGTCGCTGGCCTAGTTTCTCACAACATGCTTGCAAAGTCAAAAATATCATTTTTTTGTCAATTTGAGTTATGGGCATTTTCGTGCTCTCTAAAATCCCATCTGTCATATTCATAAAGGACAATGTTTATGATGGTCACTACATGCTCCAAAACGTGCTTTAAAATGAGCAGGCCAATGCATGTTCTTCCTCTAGGCTATACGTTAGACTGTTTTCTTATAATGGCCGACACTCACCCTACTAACTTTAAATAGGGGAAGACGGGGTAAAAAGCGCATGGGCGGGTAAGAAGCCCACCCCAATTATCTCATGAAATAAAGAAAATTTCAGTCAAATGTTCCCATGAGACGAATGCTAGACATTAACGCTCGTCTCATGGGCAAAATGAGACTGAAATTTGCTTCATTTTATGAGATAATTGGGGTGGGCTTCTTACCCGCCCATGCGCTTTTTACCCCGTCTTCCCCTACTCATAAATCTGGAACAGAACAAGACACCAGGATGGTTCTTGTATCAATAGAAGGCGAATTGTCTGTAGTGTTCACATGTATAGTTTTCGCAGAATGGTCAGTTTGACACTTACTGTTCCTTTCTTGGTACTGGGTCACATTATTCAACTTTGTTATGAACAAATTATACCACAAAACACTACCAACCCTCCATGCACTGTACAAATGTGGCTTGACAACGCTTTATAGCTTAAATGCCACTGTTAATAGTGGTGAAGCGCACACATGCAGTCTACATGTAGACGAGAATTCCATAATTCGAAAGAGAGATATCTCTATGTACCATGCTCATACACTATCTGTCCCCCATTTGGACAAAAAGTAAACTAGCACAATCTTTTACTTTTATTTTATTCTTTTCAAAGTATACACAGTTAGTGGTGTTTGTGGTTTCTTTGATCAAATATTATTCAACTTTGTCTGCGACAGGTAGCCAGCGCAAAGAACGGAGAAGAAAGCTAGCTTGATCAAACTTTTTTCTTCTTCCTGAAGACAAGAAGAGCAGCTGTGTATTGAATACGCTGGAGACAAGATAGAGAAGAGACTGAGAGGCCAGAAAGGAGAGCATTACAGTAGTCAAAACGAGATAGGAAGTAACAAGAGGGTCATCTGTGTCGTATCTAAAAGGTCGCCGAGTCTAGATCAGCTAGACGCGGTTAGGGCGCAACTCAGTGTGCGACCAGCGGCACTTCGTCGTATGTATAACTAGTATAACTAATTCTAGTATAACTAATTCTGTTACCTTTTATTAGGCATGTGTACGTATAATTTTATTCATGTTAGCTCATTGCATTATTGCGGAAGAGAAGGGTGGGTTTGGAGAGAGGGGGTAGATGGTGGGAGAGGTTGATGGAGAGACGAGGGGGAGGGGATGGAGAGAGAAGAGGAGAGGGGAGGGAGGAGGGAGGGTCAGGAGAAGGGGGAGAGAGAGTCATGGAGAGGGAGAGAGAGAGAGAGATATGTTTTGGTTTGATTGTTCAAATAGGGTCTATTATGTTTTACTGCCAAAGCCCTGTGATGAGGTGGGATGTTGGTGGGAAGGGTGGAGGGTTGTACGAAAGTGAGCGCGCAAGCGGGCGTGCAGTTGTTAAAGTGAGCGGG
>CM065696.1:8904245-8909412 GCA_017654935.2 Phymorhynchus buccinoides | reverse complement strand
AGTCTGAGCGTGAGCCTACTAACCAACATTAATGACGATCAAAATCCTCGTCCCGGTTCTGAAGAACTCCGTTCCTGCACAAAAACCTACACACATTGGAAGTAGTAAAACAGGAAATAATAATCCAACAGTACTTACGTACCCAGGCCAGTTTACGTCCTCGCCACAGGCTGTCCACTGGGACCCTGGAAGGAGACTACTACTCCCAAAAACCGCTGACCACACAATGGATTGTCTCCTCCTGACGATATCCCTCGTTCCCATGGCGACCCATCGGTCGTCTGCATCGTCGCCTCCAGCACTCCCCACCCCCACCACCTCCCCAACTACGCACACCACACATTCACACTATATATACAACACGCACGCACGCACGCACCGCACGCACACACAGACGCGCGCACGCACGCGCGCGCCACCACACACACACATACACAATACACAGCACACACACCACACAAACCACACACACACACACACACACAAACACAAACACAACACCACACACACACATACCACACACCACACACCCACCCACACACACACAATCACACACACACAAAACACACACACACACACACACACACACACACACACACACACACACACACTACACTATCCATTCCCCCTTTCTTTCACACTTCAGGGCCAGCCACACTGAATTACGATTTGACCCCAATACGATGCGATTGTGACGATGTATGCGACCCAGCACCACGATAAGGGACATTACAGTGCAACATGACATTTGAGAAAATAGCGCAGTTGGAAACTTCAGAACAAGTCTACTTTCAACCGATATACAAACACTCTTGTATCCTTCTGTTGCTAGAGTATGGAGCATTTACAGTTGGTAAGGTGACGTCGGCCATTTTGATAAATCACAGTCTAAAGTCTAGCCTATCCTATTAAAAATGCATCAGCCTACTACTACCCTTTCACCACCAGCCTATTTCAGCCCACATAATTTCCATTACATTTTAACGGGGTGGATAACAAAATCCATGGCAGTGTGGGAATTTTCTGTGACATATATAAAACAGAGGCAATCGCCGGGCGGCAGACATGGCCGTCACCAGCAGCCACGCCTGCAACACCCCGTAGAGTGTCACACCCTGACACAAATTTGGAAGGGATTTATGTCGTCTAGTTCACGAGATACAGCTTGAAGGAAGAAGAAACATTATAGCGCAAAGAAGGAATTTTCGGCAAGGTCACACTTCAAGGTTCAAGGTCAAGGTCAGCATGGCGATACTTTATGCTCGGATTTGTTTTCTTCTCTAGGGTATACATTACCACACACAATCTGAAGCGCATCTGTCAAGTAACAATGTGGAAAAATATGGCTTAAAAACCAATGTGTAGACCCCTACCACTTTCAAAGCCAACCGATCTCCCGGACCGTGACCTTGAACTTGATCGGTATGCCACCATCCGAAAGGTCATAAGGCCAAAGTACCTTCATGCTAAATTTGAAGACTCTATCACTAACGGTGTGGGAGTTATGGCCCCTGAAAGATTTTCGGTTTCAAGGTCGTACGCCAAGGTCAAGGTCACGAAGGCAAAATGGTTGCGCGCCCACGTTGGGATGCCTTCCCTCTCATGCGTGACAAACCAGCACACAAAATTTGACGTGGTTCTGTCAACCCGTTCGAAAGATATCCTGGGACAGACAAAAGGAGAAAAAAATGACCCTCCGCATTTTCAGGCTCCAGCGATGTTTTTGACCTTGACCTGACTTGACTGTACCGGTATGCCATCATCAGAACGGGCATAAGCCAAACCACCTTCATACCAAAGTCTCAATTCTATGTTGAATCTGTTCACGAGATAGCTAAAAATAGATTTTCGGTTTTCAAGGTCGTACGTCATGGTCAAGGTCACGACGGCAAAATGGTTTGCCGCCGATGCTCTTCCTATTAAGGAGGCACACTTGCACACACATTTACGCGATTCGTTCAGCAAGCGGTCGGAGATAAGCCTGGGACAGTCAGAAAAGAAAAAAAATACAAACAGCCATCGCAAAGTCCGTTCACCTCTCGGTGACGGACAATAAGGTCTATCCTGCTTTCTAAAAACTAAGACAATAAGGTCTTGGCTAATAGACCCCAACTGAGCCTTTTTAGTGACATAGGTGTTAGATCACTGTGGTGCTAAAAATGCGACTTGGCGGTGAAAGGGTTAAATCACTTTGGGAATATCAGAGATCAGAGTGAGATTGTCCTTTATGGATATGAAAGATAGAATGTTCGAGAGCACGAAAACTAGTACGCTTAACGCAAAATTGACACAAAATGAGATTTTTGATTTGCAAGCCGTTGTGGAATCTAGTCATGACTAATGTCCTTTCGTGGGGTTGGGCCCACGTATGGGAGTCATGATTCACATGAATATACTTATGTCTACTCCCGTCTATATAATGATGCTACATTTCATTCGCAATGCTCACGTAGATCGCGAACAGAATCAGATTTTTTTTATCAGATTCATGTTATGGAGGACGACAAAATAAATAGTGAATAATAAATAGTAGGATTCCCATCAGATTTCATTTAGACGGTAGCATTCACGTTAACATGCCTCATAAATGTCAAAATCGGATCGTAGTGAATCGAAGCGTATGCAGTATAGCCGCTTCCAGTTACAAGAGAGCCCATTTTATTCATGTTTGATGCCCTTGTGAGAAAGATGGGGAGGGGCGGGTGTTTATGGGATGGGACGCTATTTGCAGAGTTATTGTTCTTGCGTTTCCCTAGCGTTTCTCTAAGTATTGTACTTTGAAGTATCACCGGGAACCAAGGGGGGACAAATAATAAAACTATATATTAGGGAGTAATAATATACACGTTACGCATGTTCTCTGATAAAAAACACACACACACACACGCACGCCACACACATACACAAAAACACGCGGCGCGCGCGACGCACACGCGCGCACGCACACGCACACACACACGCCGCACACACCACACACACGCACACACGCACGCACGCACAACATACACACACACACACTCACACTACATAACATATTTTGGTAAGTTAAAATGATGTTTAAATGTTTCGTGTTGATGTTGATGTATGTATTGTACATAATATGCTATTCGCATATGTCCCCATCTTTTCATGTTTTTCGTGTGTGGAATATTTGACTTGGTTTCTTTAATTAATTGTTTACTTGTAGATTTTACTTTCTTGTTCGCTAATTGGAACAACTTGCCAGCATTCTTGAACTTATGTCCATCTAAATCTACTTTTAAAAGAACTTTAAAGAAGTATTTGATTGATAAATTGTAAAATTTTAATTTATTATTATGTATATTCGCATGTATATAAATATGTTAAAAAAAATGTTACTCTTCCTTTCCCCCCCCCCTATTTTTCTTTTCTTTTCCTTTTCTTTCTCCCAATTGTTATGTTTGTGCGCGCTCTCTACTCTCGGGTTTACTCTCTCTCTCTCTCTCTCTCTCCCGTTTTTGATTTGTCGTATTTGGGGTTCATATACATTTTTATTTTTTTTTTTACTATTTATTTCCAAGAATTTAGACTCATTTATGAATGTTCTCTGTGGTAGTAGGTTTTTCTATTATTATGCATTTTCATGATGTTTTCGTATTTTTGTTGGAGGGCAGGATGGAAAAAAAATATATGTTAGCTTATTCTTTAACCGATCAACACAGGATTTTAAAACTTGATCATTTTGACTTGACTTGATGAGGACACACCGACACACACAACACACACACACACACACAACACATCGCGAGCGCTGGCGCGCGCGGACGACACAGGTATACATATTAATGATGAGAAAACACATGCACGCTCGCGCGCAGACACACACACTTTGTTTTTTTATCTCTCCTTCTCTGTCTCTGGGGTTTCTCCTTCCTCTCTCTTGTGTCTCGGCTCACACTCACGCACGCACGCAAGGCACACGCACGCAATCACACGCACGCACACTTCTACTTGCGCACGCACGCACCACACACACACACACACACACACACACACACTCCCCCCCCCCCCCCCCCTTTCAGTGTTCAGAGCTACTAGCGGTACTGGTGGCTGTCCCATCTCGTGATCTGGTGTCTGTGTTCATATTGCGCCATTCTTCGTGTCCTGAGGGCGGAATGAGGGCTTTGTTTATCGATAACAAGTTGAAAGGTTTCTCAGCAACCTGGCCTCCCCTTGATATTTTGTTCTATGTACTGCAGCTCCTTGTTTTAGTTTTTTATCTCAATGCCTTCCTCGCCATTCTGACCTTTAGACCCCCCACCCAGCACCGCCCCCCCGTGTTTTGTTGCTTTGCCCGTTTGTTTGCGCGTATATATTTTCTTCCTCACCCTCGCCACTCGTGGTACTAGCAGCCACACTCCGACTTCGGAGAAGTTTCTGAGTTTTAGTTCTCAATGTTTGTTTGAAGTCCATTTCCCCAATGTTACTCTGTAGTTTTTTTCCCCTCCACGTTTCTACTGTTATCCGGTACAACTTGTTTGTGCTACACTGAATATACCCGTGCGTAGTCACATACACTCACATGCAAAGCACAGCACACAGACACAGTACAGCAGAGCACACACAGAGATCTCTCCTCTCTCTCTCTCTCATACTCCTCTGTCTCAGACTCTCTATCTTCTACCACTCTCTCTCTCTCTCTCTCGTTTGATTTACCACCGTATATATATATATACATTCTTTATTTACGCATTTGTATTGTTATTTTTGTATTTCTTTAAATTTTATAGCTCATTTATGAATGTTCGTCTGTGGGGGTTTTTTTCTATTTAAATACACATGATTATTACGCATTTACATGCTGTTTGTTACACGCACGGAGGGCAAGGATGAAAAAAGCCTTGTCCTGCACAGCTTATTTCTATGTGCAACGCTCACATAAAAGGCTCATTTTGATCTGGCATCTTAGACTAGAGACTCTTCCACACACACACACACACACAACAAATACACACACACACAAAGCCGGCACACACACACGATCACACACACAAGCACTCGCACACACACAACACGTGTGACACACACACACACCACATCACACATCACACACACCCACAACACACACACACAAACACACACACACAAAACACACACACACACACATACACAAAACCAACAACAACAAACACACACACACTACACA
>CM065696.1:8886745-8899245 GCA_017654935.2 Phymorhynchus buccinoides | reverse complement strand
ATGGGTTGCTGACGAGGTTCAAACTGTAGACTTTAAAACACACGAAGAAATTCATCAAGCAAAAATGATAGATAGATCCACACAAAGCAGTCAGAACTATTGCATTCAAAATGACGATGCAGATTGCCATCGATCTTTAAAATAAAACAGTAGTCAATAGAATACACAGCGTGGTTATATCAATCGTAAACATTGGTGTATTGAATCTGGTCCATGATGAATAAATTCCTAGGAAGTTAGTTTGTTTAAACGGAAGTATGAAAGTGCTAGATTTTCCTTTCACAACGGCAGACAGACAGGCGGACATAACATGGGGAGATTTGATGTGTGTGTGTGTGTGTGTGTGTGTGTGCTGTGTGTGTGTGTGCGTGTGCGTGAGTGTGCGATGCGTGTGCAGTGTGATTTGAGCGTGGGCGTGTGTGTCTGTGTCACTGTGTCTCTGTGTCTAGCCGAGTAGGCGGCGGGTATATTGTATATGTACTCATTAATATGTGCGTGAGTGTATGCATGTGTGTGTGCCGTTGTGCACGCGCGCGTGGTGATGCGTGCGCCGCGCGCGTGTGTTTATACTGTGAGTGTTAGACGGGGTGCGCGACGCGTATCGGAGACTGAATATCGGCGTCTCATGTTGCGACCTATCTTAGTCTATTCCGCATCATTTCCTACAACAATGACCGAGCAAAATGGTGTGTATCTGAGAGAGAGAGAGAGAGAGAGAGAGAGAGAGAGAGAGAGAGAGAGAGAGAGAGAAGAGGAGAGAGAGAGAGAGAGAGAGCGGAGAGAGAGAGAGAGAGAGAGAGAGAGAGAGAGAGAGACGAAGCAAAAACGAAGCTTTTCTAACCATAAAAGTATTTACGTTACAATACATACAATGCTGCTTTTTTTTGCCCAGCCTGGGGCAAATAGAACATTCAATAACAAAGCTAATAAAACGCTGCCTAAAATTGAAAGCAAATGAGAGAGAGGAGAGGAGAGGAGAGAGAGAAGAGCGAGAGAGAGAGAGAGAGAGAGAGAGTGAAGAGAGAGAGAGAGAGAGAGAGGAGAGAGAGAGAGGAAGCGATAGTGAGGGAGGGAGAGGAGAGAGAGAGAGAGAAGAGAGAGAGATCTCTCCTCTCTCTCTCTCCTACCCTCTCTCTCCCTCCCTCCCTATCTCTCACTCTCTTCTCTCTCTCTCCTCTCTCTCTCTCTCTCCACTCTCTCTCTCCTCTCTCTCTCTCTACTCTCTCTCTCTCTCTCTCATCTCTCTCTCTCTCATTTGCTTTTTCAATTTATGCATGCGTTAGTTAGCTTTGTTATTGAATGTTCTATTGGCCCCCAGGGCTGGCAAAAAAAAAAGCCAGAATTGTATGTATTGCCTTAAAGTAAAATACTTATGGTTAAAGCAAAGCTTCGTTTTTGCTTCCGCTCTCCTCTCTCTCTCTCTCTCTCTGTCCTCTCTCTCTCTCTCTCTCTCTCTCTCTCTCTCCTCTCTCCTCTCTCTCGTCTCTCTCTCCCTCCCTATCTCTCACCCTCTCTCTCTCTCTCCTCTCTCTCTCTCTCTCCTCTCCCCTCTCTCTCTCTCTCTCCCTCTCCTCTCACCTCCTCCCTCTCCTCTCTCTCTCACTCTCAGATACACACGCATTTTTGCTCGGTCATTGTTGGAGGGAAATGAGGCGGAAATAGACTAAGATAGCAACAACATGAAACGCCGATATTCAGTCTCCGAATATGCGCGCGCACCCCGTCTAACACTCACAAGTATACACACAAGCTGCCCCCCCGCACGCAAACGCATACACACACGCGCGAGTGCACACACGCACACACACATGCATAACACACACGCACATAATTATGATGTACATATACAACATATACCCGCGCCTACTCGGCTAGACACAGAGACCACAGCGGACACAGGACACTACACACACACACGCACGCGCACGCACACGCCACGCACGCACACCACACACACACACACACACACAAACACACACAACACACACAGCCAAATCCTCCCCATGTTATGTCGCCTGTCTGTCTGCAGTTGTGAAAGGAAAATATAGCACTTTCATACTTCACGTTTAAAACAAACAAACTTCCTAGGAATTGATTCAATCATGGACCATGATTCAATACAACAATGTTTACGAATTGATATAACCACGCTGTGTATTCTATGACTACTGTGTATTATTTTAAAGAGCGAGGCAATCTGCATCGTCATTTTGAATCAATAGTTCTGACTGCTTTGTGTGTATGTATCTATCATTTTTGCTTTGATGATTCTTCGTGTGTTTAAAGTCTACAGTTGTGAACCTCGGAAGCAAACCCATTTATCATGTTTTGTTCTGTGTTCCAAAAAAACCCAATAAACTAAAATGACTTGTTTTGATTTGCTTTTTCTCCCAATAGGGGAGACACAAACTGTGCTATCTATCATTAATTTGTAGTTATAAAAAATATATCTATATAAAAAACTTCAAACAGTAAAGTGCGCTTTTTTAATTTTGAGGATCCTCTATGTACATCATTACCCTTTACACCCCCACCCCCCTCCCTCTATTGTACTATCGCCCTATAGACGCGATCAAACGAAAAAACCATGAGAATGCATTTCTTAAAGAGCATGTGAGGGAGTAGGTGGGCGTGTGTATGCGTGTGTGGAGGGGGACGTATAGGTCCCGATTGACCCTTTCCCATCTCGCCCTTTCTTTGATCTTTGACGCATGCTTCGACTAATAAATGTTTTACGTCCTCTCGGCCAAAGGCCATATGGGGCATTAGCATGCTTCCTCGCGTGAGCTCTCTTATAGGTGAGGAGTGCCATTTCTCCCATAGTGTCGTTTCGTACTTTTTGTCACTCCAATTCCTAGCCTCTTGTCCTTGGGTGTATGCAAGTCTCTCTCTCTCTCTCTCTCTCTCTCCTCTCTCTCTCTCTCTCTCTCTCTCTCTCCGTCGTCTCTCTCTCTCTCTCTCTCTCTCTCTGCGCGCGCGTGTGTGTGTGCTTAATTTCGATTTTTGTTTGTGGCACAAGCCACAAACCTATAACTCACTTTGTCGGTCTGTCCGTCTGTCGGTCGGTCCAAAATTGTCGCACATATTGTAAAAGAGAAGAAAAAAAATTTGGGCATAAAGTAACATTTCAGTCGTCATATATACAGTCCTTAGGTATGGAAAGAATTGTATACTGAACAGAGCACTTGAATCTTCATTTTAAAGCGTACAAAATATTGAGCATACGTAATACAGACACTGCAACGAACACGACGAGTATGCGGTGCTTCTTTAAATGAGCATAAGTAGGATACATAGTTTAAAATGTTTTCCAAAATATATAAAAAGTTACGAAATGGTGCAGAGATAAACATTCTGGTTTACAGATTAAAATTATTGAAAAGCCAGGGGAGGCGACTCAGTGTATGTAATGATTGGAGTGGTAAAAAATAGACCGCTGCCACAAACGATTGCGATTCCGCGCTTGTTGTATAATGTCTTTATTATCTATTGAATTTCATCGTTTTCTGTTTTACCTTCTTTTCAATGTCAGTACAGCTTTTATAGCTAATCTGACAATAAATTGGTTCCAGTCCAGTCCAGTGTGTGTGTGTGTGTATGTGTGTATGTGTGTGTGTGTGCGTGTGCGTGCGTGTGCGTGTGCGTGAGTGTGCGTGTGCGCGTGCGTGTTTGCGTGTGCGGGTGCGTGTGTGTGTGTATTGGCTTGTGCGTGTACTTGCACGTGCTATTTGTATGTGCGCATGCGTTTTGGTGTATGTGCAACACAATAGTCCTACAAAACAGAGAAGACTATCAGCCACGCATTAAAACGATCCTTTCAGTTTCAAGGTAACATGCTGACTTTAATTATTCTACTGATCGAAAGTTAAAAGATCAGACAACATTGCTGCCATCACACGTTTGACATAAAACACATACACTAACATTTTCCCAATAATCATAATTGGGTTGCACTTTAGCTCCCAGTAAATCTCTATAAGAAACTAAGACGAGCATAAGATCCAAATAGCACACAATGAAAATACAGTGATTCACATTCCTTTATGATTAGACATGCTAGCTCCAATGAGGTAAACTATGCCAAACATTTCCATGTAAAGCAGACAAAAACTTGCTTCTACTCAAAATATTTAAACTTTAACCCTTTCACGCCAAAGTCGCATTTATGAACCACAATGGTTCAAACACCCATGTCACTAAAAGGCATCAAAATGTGGTCTATGGTCAAAGACCCTATGTTTTAGTTTTGGGAAGTAATGGTAGACCTTATTGTATATATGTCACAAGAGTATCCCAATACTGCAGATGGATTTTGTTCTATACCCAGGTAAATGTAAGGGACATTTTGGCTGAATATGGCTGGCGGTGAAAAGGGTTAAGGAATAACTTACACAATACAAATAATATAATATATTTCTCTTATTAGAGGATCTAACATAATATACAAAGCCAGTATGTGAAGGATCCCACCTACAGTAACTCACCTAAAAGACAAAGACGACAATCATGAACGCATTAAAACGATCCTTTCAGTGTCACGGTAAAATTCTGACTGAAATCCCAATGCCCTCTCAATCCAAGACACACAAATAAGCAGTGAGTTCTGTTCTTGCGCACGTGAAACTGTAACCCAAATCCAGTTATAGAATAAAATGTGGGCCACGTTCAGACACGGCTTTACATTAGTGTGGGACTGGGAGCGTTCAGACACATGCGTTACACGCGCCGTACACAGTGCACGTGCCTGTGTCATTTGTGTGTGCGTTTGTGTGTGCCGTGTGTGTGTGTGTGTATGTTATGTGTATGTGTGTGTGTGCCCGCTTGTGTATGTGTTTGGCTTGGCGTATGTGTGTGCGCGCCGTACGTACGTGTATGTGTTTATGTGTGTGTATGTGTGTGATGTGTGGTTGTGTGGTGTGTGTGTGTGTGTGTGTGTGTGTTTGTGTCGCTGTGTGCGTGTATGTCACTATGGGTGTGTGAACGCTCTCGCGTGCATCTGTGTGTGTGTGTGTGTGTGTCCTGTGTGTCATATCACGCCACAAACACATCATATCACATTATATATCAATACAAAGAAACGAACGGGCGAAATGGCACTTCCACGTTAGCTGCGTTACAGAAAGGTCGACATGGGAATAGGACAAAGTGGGAAAGAGCAAGATGGGAAAACCAAAGTTTGACCCTCCCAGGAGAGGAGAGGGTCACATTTAAAAAAACCAAATGATGTAACACAAGATTGTGCAAAATTAGGGAGAGAGCAGAGGTGGTGATAATGAGATGATTGCATCTGGTCTCATAATAATCAATGAGTGATGACACACACCAGCCAACACGCACCCCTGCCAGTTTAGAAAATCACTGTTTTAGAATCATGCCCCCGTCCGTGGGGATACCGGGTGGTCTTTCTTATAAATAGTTCCCCCACCTTCTGGACGTTGTGAGCTTATAGCTTTCTCTAATCTGTCACTCTATTTGACTCAGCTTTTTTCCCCTTTGCTTTACTGTCATCCACGATATTTCTGTCTTACTGGTCCATTCTCCTGTCTTTTTTTATGAAACACTTTCAAAAAACATTTCCTCAGCCGAAGTCGGAGATGCTGGGCCTAACTACTTCTTAGTTAAGCTCATAACGGCAGCATGACGCATCAGCGCCCGTAATTGACAGGAAACTGTCTGAGCGATCGAAGCAGAAGAAGAAGAATCATGCATGCTGCGACCTTTCATAATGAACACAGCAACATAGCAACATAGCAAGCCATACAATAGCAAGCCCAGGCTATGTCTTGTGCGGCATTGAGTCTGTGCTTACTGCTTGTCTTACAAGTTGGTTTGGAAGTCTGTGTTTGAAGAGCTCAAGCGTGAGTGTTGGATGATGTGTGTTGGATGATGTGGTTAATGTGTGTAGTAAAGTTGTTGGAAAGAGAGGGATATGTTTGAATGAGCTGTATGAAAGACGAACCAAGCGAAAAGCCAGGAAGACTGCGAATGACACCTCCCATGTTTTGTACAGTCAATATGAACTATTACCTTCAGGATGCCGCTACAAAACTTTCAAAGTTAATGCCAGGGCACATAAAAGTTTCATCCCCAGATCCATCAACCTCTTAAACTCATGATCCTTTTTAATGTCTGCTCGTGTTGAAATAATCTACCTTAATTCTTATGTTGTATGTATCCGTGTGACCTGTGTAATCCTAAAATATGTATTTTATATTCATGCGTGCCAAATGTCAATATCATTATGCATTTTGTTCATCTTTGTAATTCTTATGTGATTTGTCATCCAAAATTGTGCATATATGTATGCATGCTGAATGTCAATGTATCTGTTGTACGGCACCTGGGCGAAATTTCTCCTTGAGAGATACTAAAGTGATTTTGCATTTGAATTTGAATTGAATTTGAATGTTTTCTTGTAGTCCTTGTCCCAAAACGTGAACCATTCACATTTTTTCGGAACACACCGTATGCATTTTGGTTCAACAGATTGGTTTGTGTTGAGAAAGAAACACCCGAAGATGCACAGGTTATGCCCAGTGGCAACGAACAAGTTGTCATTTGGTCAACATTTACTCCACCCATCCTTCCTCATCAGTCACACAAACATTGCATGCACACAAAAAATGGGTGGCGCGCCTCTGGCTGCGACGCGTTCTCCAGGTGGGAGCAACCCGAATTTAACCGAAAATGTCTCTGTGACTATAAAGTACCTAATACTACTAAGATCTAAATTAAAAACTGTTGTTTATTAACCAAACGTGTCTTTCCTGGCACAGCAGTATCTCCAGGATCGGCTCACTATCTGTACACATAGACATGTCTCGTATGTACCAGGTCGGAGGAAGTTAACGCCTTCACTGCCCAGTCCCGTGTCTACCTACGTCGTGTGTTTTTTGGTTTATTAGACAAGTCAGGAAAGAACATATTTCTCTAGACCATTTTTCTCAGATTAAGGTCTCTTTTAAATTTATAATCAGAAAATATATTTTAAAAACACTCTGTTTCTTCCGCAGATGCTGATAGGATATATAGACGCATTAAGCCCACAGCCCTACCAACCCAAGAGCAGCCTTTTGGCCACCCTGAAATCGCGGGTTGCGTGCGTGTGTGGTGCGTGCGTGTGTGTGTGTGTGCGCGCGCGCGCGCGTGTGTGTGTGTGTGTGTGTGTGTGTGTGTGTGTGTTTGTGTGTTGTTGGTTTGTTATGTGTGTGTGTGTGTGTGTTTGTTGTTGTTTGTGTGTGTGTGTGTGTGTGTGTGGGTGTGTGTGTGGTGTGTGTGTGTGGTGTGTGTGTGTATGTGTGGGTGTGTGTGTGTGTGCTTTGTGGTGTGTGTGTGTGTGTGGTGTGGGTGTGGGTGTGTGTGTGTGTCAAGTCAAGTCAGTCAAATGATCTTTAATGAAGGTTAAGAATACTAACAGGCTTTTTTTCATCCAGCCCTCCCAACAAAAATACAAACATCATGAAAATGCATAATAATCATAATATTATAGAAAAAAAACCCACAGAGAACATTCATAAATGAGTATAACATTAAAGAAATTACATGAATAACAAATACAAATAAATAAATAAAGATATAGTGTAATATACAATTAAATCAAACGCGAGAGAGAGAGAAAGAGAGAGAGGGGTAGAGAGAGAAAGAGAGAGAGATAGAGAGACAGAGAGAGAGAGAGAGAGAGAGGAGAGAATGAGGAGAGAGAGAGGAGAGAGAGAGAGAGAGAGAAGGAGAGAGAGAGGAGAGTGGGAGATACACAAAACATAAACACATTGGGAGAAAAGGAAATAAAAGAAAACAAGGGCGTCTCCGAGCGGCAGACATGTCCGTCACCAGCAATGCCACGCACTTGCGACACCCCGTAGAGTGTCACATCCTGACACAAAATTGGAAGGGATTCTGTCTTCTAGTTCACGAGATACAGCTTGAAGAAGAAAACATATAGCGCAGAAGAAGGAAATTTCGGTTTTCAAGGGTCAACACTTCAAGGTCAAGGTCAGCATGGTGATAATTTTATGCTCGGATGTTTTCTTCTCTAAGGGTATACAGTACCACACACAATCTGAAGCGCTTCTGTCAAGTACAAATGTGGAAAATATGGCTTAAAACCCAATGTGTAGACCCCCTACCACTTTCAAGGCCTACGGATCTCCCGGACCGTGACCTTGACCTTGATCGGTATGCCACCATCAGAACGGGCATAAGCCAAAGTACCTTCATGCCAAATTTGAAGACTCTAACACTAACACCTAACGGTGTGGGAGTTATGGCCCCTTAAAGATTTTCGGTTTTCAAGGTCGTACGCCGTACGCCAAGGTCAAGGTCACGACGGCAATATGGTTTGCGCGGATGCCTTCCTCTCATGGTGACACACCAGCACACACAATTTGACGTGATTCTGTCAACCCGTTCGAAAGATATATCCTTGGGACAGACAGAAGGAGAAAAAAAATGACCCTCCGATTTTCAGGCTCCAGCCCATCCCATGCCCGATCTTTTGACCTTGACCTTGACCTTGATCGGTATGCCATCATCAGAACGGGCATAAGCCAAACCACCTTCATACCAAGTTTCAACATCCTATGTTGATCGGGTGCCCGAGATATGGCTAAAAATAGATTTTCGGTTTTCAAGGTCGTACGTCAAGGTCAAGGTCACGACGGCAAAATGGTTTGCGCCGATCTCTTCCTATTAAGGAGCACACCTTCACACACAATTTGACGTGCGATTCTGTCAAGCGGTTCGGGAGATATCCTTGGAACAGATCGAGAAAAAACACAACACAAACACAAAACAACAAAACAAACACACAAACAAACAAAAAACAAACCCGCCCATCGCAATAGTCCGTCTTGGTGACGGACTAAAAGATAGGGGGGGGGGGGGGGGGGGGGATGAAAAAAAAGTAAGAATAACATTTTTTTTTACATATTTATATACATGCGAATATACATAATAATAAAGTAAAATTTTACAAAATTTTTTTTTTTTTTTATCAATCAAATAACTTCTTTAAAGTCTTTAAAAGTGGATTTAGCTGGACATAATTTCAAGAATGCTGGCAAGTTTTTCCATGTGAGTCAAGTCAAGTCAAGCAAAAAATTGTATTCCAGATGGGAAACATTTGTATAAGCATAAACATGCTTTTTTTCAACAGCCCATCCATAAAAAATGATATTAAAGAAAAAATAAAGAACTAAACATTCCAAATTAGCGAAACAAGAAAAGGAAAATATACAAGTAAACATAATTAAAGAAACAGCAAATATTCCACACACCACAAAACAGGAAAAAAGGATGGGGACATATGCGATAGCATATATGTACAATATATACATCCACCATCAACAACGAAACATTTAAAACATAATTTTACTACAAAATATGTTATGTAGTGTGAGTGGGTGTGTCTTTTGTGTATGTGTGTCGTGCGGCGTGGGTTGCGTGTGTGTCGTGTGTGTGCGCTGGTGTGTGCGTGTGCAGTTGCGCGCGTGTGCGTTGCGCGCGCGCGCGCGGCGTGTGTGTGTATGTGTGTATGCGTGCGTGTGTGTGTAGTGTGTGTTTATTCAGAGAAACAGCCGTAAGTGTATAATTATTACATCCCTAATATATAGTTTATATTTGCCCCCTGGTTCCGTATGATTACTTCAAAGGACAATAACTTAGGAGAAACGCTAGGGAACGCAGACAATAATCCGCTGGGCATATATAGCGTCCATCCCATAAACACCCCCCCCTCCCCATTTCTCAACCAAGGGCATCAAACAGAATAAAATGGGCTCTCTTGTAACTGGGAACGGCTAGTACTGCATACGCTCGGATTCACTACGATCCCCCCCTCCCCGATTTTGACATTATGAGGCATGGTTAACGTGAATGCTACCGTCTAAATAAATCTGATGGAATCCTAATAGTTATAATTCACTATATTATTTGTCGTCTCCAGAACATGATCTGATAAAAAAAATTGCTCCTGTATCGCGATCTACGTCGAGCATTGCGAATGAACATAGTAGCATCATTTAATAGACGGAGTAGACCATAAGTATTAATTCCTGTGAATCATGACTCACATACGTGCCCAACACACGAAAGGGACATTAAGTCGATGGATAAGATTCTCACAACGGCGCTTGCAAAGTCAAAAATCTCATTTTGTGTCAATTTGCGTTAAGCAGTACTATGTTTTCGTGATCTCGAACATTCTATCTTTATATCCATAAAGGACAATCTTCCACTTGATCATCTGAATATCCCAAAAAGTGATTTAACCCTTTCACCGCCAAAGTCGCCATTTTAGCACCACAGTTGATCTACACCTCCCCCTCTAGTCACTAAAAAGGCATCAGATTGGGGTCATTAATCGTCAAAAGACCTTATTGTCTTAGTTTTAGGAAGCAAGGATAGACTTATTGTCCGTCACCGAAGGTGTGAACGACTTTGCGATGGGCTGGTTTGTATTTTTTTTCTTTCTGGACTGTAGCCAAGGATATCTCCCGAACAGCCTTGACCGAATCGCGTCAAAGTTGTGTGAAGGTGTGCCTCCTTAATAGGAATAGATCGGCGTGCCAAACCATTTTGCCGTCTGACCGTGACCATACGTTACGACCTTGCCCCTCCCCCCCCGAAAAATTCTATTTTTAGCCATATCTCGGGCACAGATCAACATAGGGATGTTGAGACTTGGTAATGAAGGTGGTGGCTTATGCCGTCTGATGAGGATCATACGATCCAGTCAAGGTTCAAGGTCAAAAACATCGCTGGAGCCTCTGAAAATCGGAGGGTCATTTTTTATTCCTTTTGTCTGCTCCCAAGGGATATCTTTCGAACGGTGTGACAGAACCACGTCCAAATTTTGTGTCGCTCGAGTGTCGCACATGAGCGGAAGGCTCCGCGCAACCATTTTGCCTTTGTGACCTGACCGTGGCGTACGACCTTGAAACCGAGAAAATCTTTCAGGCGCCCATAACTCCCACACCGTTAGTGTTAGAGTCTTCAAATGCATGAAGGTACTTTGCTTATGCCCCGTTCTGATGGTGGCATACCGATCAAGGTCAAGGTCACGGTCCCATGGCGATCAGTAGGCCTTGCAAGTGTAGGGGCTACACATTGGGTCTTTTAAGCCATATTTTCCACCATGGGTTACTGACAGAAGCGCTTCAGATTGGTGTAGGTACTGTATACCCTAGAGAAGAAAAACATCCGAGCATAAAATATCACCATGCTGACCTTGACCTTGATGAAGTGATGACTTGAAAACCGAAATTTCCTTCTTTGCGCTATATGTTATTCTTCAAGGCGTATCCGTGAACTAGAAAGACAGAATTCCCTTCCAATTTTGTGTAAGGATGTCGACACTTCTACGGGGGTTGCAAGTGCGTGGGCATTGCTGGTGACGGATCCATAGTCTGCCGCCCGCGATGCCCTTGTTTTAGATATGTCACAGAAGAATCCCCAACACTGCGGATGGATTTTGTTTCTCCACCCACGGAAATGTAATGGAAATTGTGGCTGAAATATGGCTGGTGGGAAAGGGTTAAAGTTAGTAGGCTATGCCATTTTTAATAGGAATAGCTAGACTTTAGACTGTGATTTTATCAAAATGGCCGACAGTCACCCTTACCAACTGTAAAATGCTTCATAACTCTACAATCAAAGAAGGATACAAGAGTGGTTTGTATATCGTTAGAAAGAGACTTGTCTGAAGTTTTCCAACTTGCCCCGCTCTTTCTCAGAATGTCATGTTGACCACTTAATGTCCCTTTCGTGGTGCTGGGTCGCATACATCGTCAAATGCATCGTATTGGGGTCAAATAGTATTCAGTGTGGCTGGCCCTTGAAGGGTGAAAGAAAGGGGAAGGGGATGTGTGTGGTGGTGTGTATGTGTGTGTGGTGTGTGTGTGTTTGTGTGTGTGTGTTTTGTGTGTGTGCTTGTGTGTGTGTGGGTGTGTTGTGTGTGTGTGTGTGTTGTATGTGTGTGTGTGTGTGTGTGTGTGGGATGTGTGTGTGTGTGTGTGTGTGTGTTTGTGTGTGCTGTGTGTGTGTTGTGTATGTGTGTATGTTGTGTGGTGATGTTGCGCGCGCCGTTGCGTGCGCGAGTCTGTGTGTGCACGTGCGTGCGTGCGATGCGTGCGTGTGCATATATATGTGAATGTTGTGTGTGCGTGAGTTGGGGAAAGCGTGGGTGGGGTGGGGATGTGATGGAGGCGAACGATGCAGGACGACAATGGGTCGCCATGGCGAACGAGGGATATCGTCAGGAGGAGACAATCCATGTGTGGTTCAAGCGGTTGGTGAGGTAGTAGTCTCCCTTCCAGGGTACAGGGGACAGCTGTGGGGGAGGACTAAAACTCGGCCTGGGTAACGTAAGTACTGTGGATTATTATTTCCTGTTTTAATACTTCCAATGTGTGTAGGTTTTTGTGAAGGAACGGGAGCAGTTCTTCAGAACCGGCGAGGATTTTGATCATCATTTAATGTTGGTAGTAGCCACGATCAGCCCT
>CM065696.1:8858198-8870698 GCA_017654935.2 Phymorhynchus buccinoides | reverse complement strand
AAGTCGCTCAGAATGTTTTTGAGCAAAAGCCCAAAGTAGCCAACAACCCAAGCAATACCCAGTTTCTATTTAGGACATATGTGTGTCTATTTTATGTGTATTCTATCAGTTTCCACAACACGAAAGACAATCTTTAATGATTTCTTTGTTTATCTATTTTTTGTTAAAAGTCAATAGAAACAAAGAGGCAACATTCTGTCTTCTATGTCCGATTTCGGCAAAATGATCTATCTCGAATGTTAAACATCAAATGGCTAATGAAATCAAAAGAAGATAAGACAACACAATTACGTGTTCTAGACTATGACATTGTATTGACTAGAGACACAAATGCATGCCTTGCTCTTTGGTTTCAACTTGGTTGTATCATTTACGCATTGGACTGTAGAGGGGAAGTATTGGTGTTTTTGTTTGTGGCTCAAGCCACAAACCTATAACTCACTTTGTCGGTCGGTCGGTCTGTCGGTCGGTCCAAAATTGTCGCACATTTTGACAAAATGTCGCACTTCAAATCGAGGCTACACTTCAAATTGAGGCCGCTCTTTAACATGATGTATTTTAAAAGCGTACAAAATAATAAACATACGTAATACAGACACTACAACAGACACGACGAGTATGCGGTGCTTCTTTCGATGAGTATAAGTAGGATACATAGTTTTAAATGTTTTCCAAAAGATATAAAAAGTTACGAAATGGTGCAGAGATAACATTCTGGTTTACAGATTAAAATTATTGAAAAGCCAGGGGAGGTGACTCATGGTTGGAGTGGTAAAAATAGACCGCGTGCCACAAACTATTGCGATTTCGCGCTTGTTTTAAATGTTGATCTTGTTGGTTTGTTGCTCCTTTTGTTGCCTGCTTTTTGCTCCTTTTGCTGTTTGCTGTTTGCTGTTTCCTTATTTGTCTGTGTTGATCAAGGCGCATACGCCGTCATATCCACTAGTTTTGTTTTGTCTCTTGTGAATAAAATGGGGGCACACAAACAACGCACACTATCCCAAGGCGCACGGCAAAATGCGCACAATGTTACCGTCCAAAGGCGCACACCTCAACCGTTCAAAACTTGAGCTCATTCTGCTGAGCATTTGTATCATTGCAATTCTGCGTGCCCAGGTATTCCTTGTTTTTCAGATGGGTTAGGGATAGGGTTAGGGATATGTTTAGGAATAGGGTTAGGGTTACGAATAGGGTTAGGGATAGGGTTAGGGTTAGGAATAGGGTTAGGGATAGGGTTAGGGTTAGGGATAGGGTTATGGATAGGTTTAGTCCTAGTCCACCCGTCTCAAAAACAACTGTGCGCTTTCGGATTGCAAATATCGTGCGCTTTTCTACCATAAATATGTGCGCCTTTTGACGGCTGTGCGCGTTTGGGAAAAAGCTATATTGTGCGCTTTTCGACTGTTGCCAATAAAATAACGTCACTTTACACTTGTCGTGTAGTTGTTTGTTTGTTGTTGAGATCTTCGCTCATTCTTGTTTGTGTGTGTGTGTGTGTGTTTTAATATCAGCTTATGCCAAAAACCCATTGTGTCGGTTGTACCCATGTATCATACAGTCAAACCTCTGTTTTAAAAGAAATCTGAAAAATGGGTCTTAATTTGGAGGGGTCTTATAACATAGGTCACTTTTATACATAAAATATAGTAAGCTACATTAATCCGCTCCAAAGCAAATCGGTCTTAAATGAGGGGAGGTCTTTTAATTAACGGAGGGTCTTATGATGATAGAGGATAGAGGTTTGACTGTACTACATTATGTTAATGCATTGACCAACTAGGACAAAGGCACAGTCATACCTCTTTCATAACATTATTACATCGCATGGGGGTGTGATGGGTAGTCGTCTTCTCCGTGCGTCTCTCGTTTTCGCTTACCTACTTTTTTCTTCTTCTTCTTCTTCTTCTTTGTTCGCTCAGACAGTTTCCTGTCATATGAGCGTAGATGCGTCATGCTGCCGTTATGCGCCTAACTAACTACGAAATAGGGGAAGACGGGGTAAAAAGCGCATGGGCGGGGTAAGAAGCCCACCCCAATTATCTCATGAAATAAAGAAAATTTCTGTCAAATTTGCCCATGAGACAAATGCTCGACATTAACGCTCGTCTCATGGGCAAAATGAGACTGAAATTTGCTTCATTTCATGAGATAATTGGGGTGGGCTTCTTACCCGCCCATGCGCTTTTTACCCCGTCTTCCCCTAGTTAGGCCCAGCATGTTCGACTTCGGCTGAAGAAATCTTTGTACGAATTTATAGAGAGAGAAAAAAGGCAGGAGAATGGGCCAGTTAGACAGAAAGATAGCAGATGACAGTAAGCAAAGGGAAAAGGCAGAGTCAACGAGAATGACATAATTGGAGGAAGTTACAAGCACAGAAGTTACAGAAGGTGGGGGAACTATTTGTACTAAAGACCCCCCGTATCCCCGGGGGGGGGGGGGGGGGTCGTTTTTGTTTCTTTCATCTTATTCTTGTTTTCCTTCTTTTTTTCCCTCAGTTTTTATTTTTATATTTTTTATACTTCTTCAAAATGTTTTACAATAATGTTTTTCTTCTTGATTGTTTTCTCTCGTAATATTTGTAATGCGCTCTGAGGATGATTTTTTTTCTCTCCATCGAAGAGCGCTATAGAAGCTTTATTTGTTATTATTATTATTATTATTATTATTATTATATTATTATTATTAATAATTTTTCATCTATATTGTTTCCCGAGGTCACCCCCCCCCCCCCCCCCCCCCCCCTGACTTTTTTCCATTCCTGGTGGTTTTGTTGTTTGCATCCTTTCTATTTTCATTCTTTTCATTGGTATTGGTACAGGCGGGGTTTGAGCAGACACCCTTGAGGCACACCGATCACAATGTGACCCAGTCACCCTAATCTTTAAAGATCCACCAGATCACGTGTTTTCCCTCTTATAGCTGGAAATAATTCTTGTTTTGACCAGGTCTGATTCCCTATGTAAATGCCCCCCAATTCAAACCGAATCTTTCAGAAAATTCAAGATTCTGATCGCTTCTGGGCCTTTTGGCTAAGACAGTGAGTGATTCAGGAACATAATTTTTTGTTTATACCCTGGTTGGTTTGTTCAGCCCGTCGTACATGGCGAAAGCCGATACGCGACGTTAAACTGAACGTCCATCCAAACCGAAACGTCATTTTAAAGAGCAGCCTCAATTTGAAGTTGGGGACATGTGTATGTGGGTCACAGCTACCCAGAAAAAAACAACAAGGGACTTAATCGTGGTGCGTCAGTGTGTCTTTAAAACCTCTGATGCTGACTGACTTTGGGAGATGAATTGCTAATACAGCGAAAGAAAGACCGAGACAGTTGACGTTTGGACTTGTAAATTGAATGATCGTATTGCCTTGTTTGTGTGGGACATTGGGGGAATAATGAGAGAGGGAAATAGATAGATGTGCTTCGACAGCGGCTAACTGTAGACTGAATGACAATTTTATTTCATTTGGCTGTATAATGTCGATGACATTTCTAGGTTGAAAAGGGAATTCCCAGCCAGTGAGGAGCGGAAGAGCGAAGATACAGGAACAATCTACGTGGACTATTAGTAGGAATATTGAATTGGAAAGTTATAGACACAATGATGTCCCCATGGGGATACCTGGGGGTGACTGTGTTTTTTTGGGTGTTTTTTTTTTGGGGGGGGTGACTGTTATGCAAATAGTTCTCCCACCTTTGAAACTTCCTTTCAGCCGTCACACTCTTTGACACTGCCTTTTCCCTTTGCGTACTGCCATCTACTATAGTTCTGAGGTACTGGTTTATCTTCACGCCTATTTCATAGTTAGGCGCATAACGGCAGCATGACACACATGCTCTCATATGACAGGAAACTGTCTGATCGATCGACGGTCACGTGGAGAAGAAGACACAGTGGTATTGATCCAGATATACCAATGGATCGACATATAACTCATCATCGTCATCGTCATCGTCATCATCATCATCATCATCATCATCATCATCACCATGACCACCATCATCATCATCATCATCATCATCATCATCATCATCATCATCATCATCATCATCACCATCATCATCATCATCATCATCATCATCATCACCATCATCATCATCACCACCATCATCATCATCTCATCGCCATCACCATCATCATCATCAACATCATCATCACCATTATTATCATCATCACCACCACCATCACCATCATCATCACCATCACCACAATCATCATCATTATTACCATCATCACCACCAACATCACCACCATCATCATCATCATCACCACCACCACCATCATCATCATCATCACCACCATCATCATCACCACCATCATTATCATCATCACCATCATCATCATCACCACCACCACCATCATCATCATCATCACCACCATCACCATCACCACCATCATTGTTATCATTACCATCATCATCATCACCACCATCACCATCATCATCATCATCACCACCACCACCACCACCACCACCACCACCACCACCACCACCATCACCATCATCATCATGAAGGTCGGGAAAGGCGAGTTGGCCGGCACAGACTGCAGACACGGGTGTGGCTTCTTCTGCTCTACTTCGACGATCGATCAGACACTGTCCTGTCATGCGAGCGCAGTTGCGTCATGCTGCTGTTATGCGCGTATGTGCACATTAGATCCGCAATCCGCAAGTTCTGTACAAAACCCCCATTCACTTATATAAGAAACGAGGCGGGCGCGATTGCGGATGAGATTTCGCGTGTAATAGGCACAGTCCTTATTTTCTTACGATGTTTTTTTTTCGAATTGCGGATGCATTTTTGTACGGAAGTTGTTGCGAATGTGCACATGTCCTAGCAAAAATGTCCGTCTTCGGCTTGAGAAAAGATTTGTAAAAAAACAAAACCCCACAAATGGAGTGATAGATTAGAGGAAGTTACAAGAACAGAACTTCCAGAACATTCAGTATCCCCACGGGGGCATGGATTTGGTTGTGGCTGCAAATACTGCTGCCACTCTCTACCTCGCTATGTTCTCTCTTAGAATTATTATTACCCGGCCAGAGGCCGATCGGTTTGTGTGTCTGTGTGTGTGTCTGTATGTGTGTGTCTGTGTGTGTGTGTCTGTCTGTGTACCGATTATCTTAACAACTACTGTTTGGATTTTGATTAAAATTGGCAGAGGGGTAGACAGCTTGAAAAGGAAGCTTACTTTCGTTAATCAACACCGTGTCGACCTTGACCTTGAAGTTTGACCTTGAAAACCGAAATTTCCTTCTTTGGGCTATGTAATTTCCCCCCAGCTTTATTTCGTGAACTAGTGAACAGAATCGCTTCACATTTTGTGTGGTGGTGTACCATGGTGCAAGGAAGTTTGTATAAAAGTTCAGCTGTATCTCGTGAACTACTGAACAGAATCGCTTCAAATTTTGGGCTATGTATTTTATGCGTTATGTAAGGGTGGAAAGTGGTGTGTTTATGGGGGGGGGGGGGGGGGGGGGAGCAGGACATAACTCTGGCCGGGTTTGCATTGTCACAATGCGTTGCTGCCGCTCGGCGATGCCCTTGTTTTACTAATGTTTCGCTTTCCGTTTGTTGTCTATAAGGTTGTTTATATAAACAAGGGAGAGTATGAAAGATGGCCACTCCAGGACAATACATTTACTGTAGTAAAATATAGGTTCTCTCTCTCTCTCTCTCTCTCTCTCTCTCTCTCTCTCTCTCTCTCTCTCTCTCTCTCTCTCTCTCTCTCTCTCTCTCTCTCTCTTCGGCTCTCTCTCTCTGTCTCTCTCTCTCTCTCTCTCTCTCTCTCTCCTCTCTCTCTCTCTCGCTCTCTCGCTCTCTCTCTCTCTCTCTCTCTCTCTCTCTCTCTCTCTCTCCTCTCTCTCTCTCTCTCTCTCTCTCGCTCTCTCTCTCTCTCTCTCTCTCTCTCTCTCTCTCTCTCTCTCTCTATCCGACCTCTCTCTCGCTCTCTCTCTCTCTCTCTCTGCATCAAATTCAATCCAAGCTCTATCTAAAGGGCCCCGCTCTCTCTCTCTCTCTCTCTTCTCTCTCTCTCTCTCTCTCTCTCTCTTCTCTATCTCTCATCCCCCAGCTCTCTCCTCTCTCTCTCCCCGCTCTCTCTCTCTCTCTCTCTCTAGCTCTCCCTCTCGGTCTCTCTCTCTCTCTCCTCTCTCTCCCTCTCTCTCTCTCTCTCTCTTTCTCTTCTTTCTCTCTCTCTCTCTCCCTCTCTCTCTCTCTTCTCTCTCTCTCTCTCTCTCTCTCTCTCTCTCTCTATCTCCGTCTCTCTCTCTCTCTCTCTCTCTCTCTCTCTCTCTCTCTCTCTCTGATCTCTCTCTCTCTCTCTCTCTCTCTCTCCGCTCTCTCTCTCTCTCTCTCTCTCTCTCTCTCTCTCTCTCTCTCTCTCTCTCTCTCTCTCTCTCTCTCTCTCTCTCTCCTCTCTCTCTCTCTCTCCCTCTCTCTCTCTCTCTCTCTCTCTCTCTCTGCATCAAATTCAATCCAAGCTCTATCTAAAGGGCCCGCTACACTTAGACTACACACGATTCGATCCCAATGCGATGCGACTGTGACGATGTCTGTGAGTCATGGTTCACGTGAAATACTCCCGTCTTCTTCTTCTTCGATCGCTCAGACAGTTTCCTGTCGATTATGAACACAGATGCGTCATGCTGCCGTTACGCGCCTAACTAAGGAATAATTAGGCCCAGCAAGTCCGACTTCGGCTGCTAGAGGAGGAAATCTGTTTGAAAGTGTTTCGTGAAAAAGGCAGGATAATTAATACATTTAATGAGCCTTCCTAAAGATGGTGGGATTTAATTGTAATTATTATTCGGTTAGTAATGTTAGTGGGAGGACAGTTTGAGTATCCGGATGCTGCGCTGCCAGACATTCCCGCTTCAGTCTGGGCGCCATCGCTGCCGAAGCCAGACGCTGATCTGAACCCGCTAATACTCTGTCTTGGATTCTGCTCTTTGGGCCCAGTGGTAAGGCAGAAAGATGGTAGATGACAGTACGCAAAGGGAAAAGACAGAGTCGAAGGGAGTGACAGATTAGAGGAAGTTACAGGCACGGAACTTCCAGAAGGTGGGGGAACTATTTATACAAGAGACCCCCCGGTATCCCCACGGGGGAGATACTTCCGTCTAAAAACAATGGGTATACTATTTTCGCTCCTATGCCCACGTAAACCCCAGTACATGAATCCAATCAAATGTCTGATACAAAAGCACAGATATTTCATCAGATTCGTGTACGGGGGGTGGGGGTGGGTGGGGGGTTACAAATAATAGTGAACAAAAATAGCAACATTTCATCAGATTCGTTTAAACAGCTGCATTTCAGGAGAATCATGCCTCACACATGTCAAATCGGATCGCATTGTGATGGAATCGTATGTAGCGTAGCGGACCCGGCCCTTAAGCCAGGGTTCACATCAGACGCGTAAGTTCCGTACGGAAAACCCTAAATAAGTGGAAGAAAGAAGGATAGAAGTTTACACATGAATTATAAGGGAAATTTGGACACGTGCGCAAATCTGTTCCCTTCTTTGTTTCACGTATTTATGGATTGCGCACGGGTTTCCGCATGGAATATCCGCTTATGTGTGTACACGGTCTAAGAAAACAACAACCCCAATGTAAATAAAAATGAATGAAGTGTTCGGATTGGCATAGTACAACAAAGTGCTTTTTGTTTGTGGCACAAACTCACTTTGTCGGTCTGTTGGTCTGTCGGTCGGTCCAAAATTGTTGCACATATTGTAAAAGAGAAAAACATACGTGGGCATAAAGTAACATTTCAGTTGTCATATCTACAGTCCTTAGGTATGGAAAGAATTGCATACTGAACAGAGCACATGACTCTTCATTTTAAAGCGTACAAAATGATAAACGTACGTAATACAGACACTACAACAGACACGACGAGTATGCGGTGCTTCTTTTGATGAGCATAAGTAGGATAAATAGTTTTAAATGTTTTCCAAAAGATGTAAAAAGTTACGAAATGGTGCAGAGATAACATTCTGGTTTACAGATTAAAATTATTGAAAAGCCAGAGGAGGCGACTCAGTGTATGCAATGATTGGAGTTGTAAAAATAGACCGCTGCCACAAACGATTGCGAATCCGCGCTTGTCTAAACAGTGTTGCCTTTACCGTTATTAAAAGATCACTAGTGAAGAAATGACATTTTCTCACAAACTGTCAGCTTCGATTGTCCGAACTTTGCTTTGTTTTTAAAAGGGCAATTCGCGTTTGATCTTTTCATTGAAGGTGATCAGTTTTAAGACAAAGGTATTTGTTTTCACTATTAATGTCTGAATGTCTTCTTCTTTACTTGTATTTTTCGTTACAAGGATCTATGATTTGTTTTCGTTTTGTTTTCCTTCTTTTTTTTGTCTTTCCGTCAGTCATTCAATCACTCGCTCACTTATTCTCTCTCTCTCTCTCTCTCTCTCTCTCTCTCTCTCTCTCTCTCTCTCTCTCTCTCTCTCTCTCTCTCTCTCTCTCTCTCTCTCTCGATCTCTCTCTCTCTCTCTCGCCTCTCTCAGCCATCTCTCTCTCTCTCTCTCTCTCTCTCTCTCTCTCTCCCTCTCTCTCTCTCTCTCTCTCTCTCTCTCTCTCTCTCTCTCTCTCTCTCTCTCTCTCTCTCTCTCTCTCTCTCTATCTCTCTCTCTCCCCCCTCTCTCTATATATATCTCTGTTTCTAAAAGTGTATTTCAGCCAGAAAAAAATAAATCTTGAAATCATTACAGACAACTGGCATAGGGTAAACGTTATTAGGTTTAGGTTACGCACACTTGGAATTAAGGCTAATAAAAGATGGTTCGAACCACATACGAGTGAAATAACGCTATGTCCTTTATGCAAATCAGGTGTGGATAATGAATGTCATTTTATATTTTACTGTAAAGCCTATCATGATGTACGAGTGAAATATAAGCTTTCTAGTTTTGGTTTGTTTTAGATAATGGATGTTGCTTCCCTCTTAACGTCTAATGACGAAGAATGATTAAAATGTGTAGCTAAATTCATACGCTGAGGCGCAGAGGGTGCGTCTGAAAGAAGCGAAATAACTCTCCAATGTGAATGTACATGAAATATTGATTATGATTGTACCAATTAACGTTACTTTATATTTGTATTGCACACGATGATTGTGTGATTGGCCGAACTTACATTCCTTTCTCCAAGAGTGTTCGTGTCTATTGTTTATTGTGATGTAATCTTTGTTTCTCTTTGATTTGTTGTTTTATAAGTTGTTTCCTTCTATGGATGTTGTTTCATTCTGAAGGTACTCATGGTGGTATCATTAATTGTTTTGTTCACCATTGTTCGTTAACACTGAAAGGAGAAACTATTATAATTCCTATTACCCCCCTTGTCATCAGACCCTTGAGGTAATGACAATAAATGTTCAGCGTTCAGCGTTCTCTCTCTGTTTCATGTGTTAGAGCTAATAACTGCCCATCAGGTGTCCGTCAAGGGTGTCTTTTAAGTCCTACTCTTTTCTCAGTTTTCATAAATCAGCTAGCTAACCATATTTCAGATAAAGGAAAGCATGGTGTTCAACTACTACCAGGAATAGTGGAATTGTTTATTCTTCTTATTCTACTGTCAACGACACCTTCCGGATTGCAGTCAGCTTAATCTTTTAAAATTTGTTGCGACAGGATAATGTTTAATGTCAACATAGATAAAACAAAGATAATGATGTTTCATAAAAGTGGTCCTTTGGCTAAATATGAGCAGTGGTATTACGATGGAAATCGTTTGGATGTTGTTAATAGCTATGGCGATGTTGGTTACACATTCACAACAACAACTGGTCCTAAATTAGGAACACAACATTTAGTCATCAAAGGCAAAATGCAGCATTTCTTCTGTTTAAAGTTTTTAATGAACATAAAGAAACGACATGTGATGTGTTCTTTGACATTGTTGATACTACGATATTACCAATACTTCTGTATTCTTCTGAAATATGGGGATTCCACAGACTAGATCACATATAAGCAAATACACATACTAGCCTATAAACGTTTTGGGGGCATTCCCATTATAACAGTTATAATAATGCGTATGTGTTTGTTGATTTGTCGTCTATATTTACAAATGTGGCTATGCAATGTTGAGAGACGCCCCTCTTTCGAATATCGTCTACTTTCTACACTTCTGGCCGTGTAATGTTGACGGGCTCCATTTCAGCCCGTGTAATGTATACATTCTACAGCAAAACCCATAGAAAGTATACCTACGTCAACCTTTAACGACGAAAATTTGGTTTTATTCGCCATGTTTATTGTTTATTTCACCTTCATGTGCGTGTGTGAGTGTAGCGTTTTGATGTTTTTTAGTTCAATTACTACGTCAACCTTCTACACAAATCCCATAGAATGTGCACATTCTACATTTTAGGCCGTGGAGTGTGTACATTCTACGCGGGTCAACATTCTATGCAACATATATACAAGAGTGGAATGGGTCTTTGGAAATTAGTGACATATATAAAAGCTATGTGTCCTTTAAAAAAAATTTTTTTAAAGAAAACAATATCTTTCCAATATCGACATATGTTGCTTTAGAGTAGATATTTCCTGCTTAAGACTGGGTGTACTACCAATAAATAATCTATTTAGATACAGTGAGTCACCCCAAGATAAAGTACGTATAATGTGATGAAGTTTCAGTTGAAAATGAAGAGCATGATTGTGTTGTTTAAGTGCCCATTGTACAGAGATCTGAGGGGGAAATTCCTTCAAGCTTGTGCTTACATGGAATGTAAGAAACTAGCTCGGTCCCAGAGTGAAGAAAAGAATAGAACTGTTGCCAAGTTCGTCTTACATGCCATGGAATTGAGGAAAAGTGTAATTGATGGAAACCCCCGATTTCCTCCCTAACATAACGAACTAGAAATGTCATATAATACTTTGTGTAAAATGGGTTTTTGAATATTTCGAATGTAGTATAGATTTATGCTATTATAGATTATGCCCCCTCTCCCCCCCCCCCCCCCCCCCCCCCCCTGTGTTTGTTTGCATAAGGGCCCATGGCCAAAGTACAATAAACAATTTGTTCAGTGTCTCTCTCTCTCCTGTTCTCTCTCTCTCTCTCCTCTCTCTCTCTCTCTCTCTCTCTCTCTCTCTCGTCTCTCTCTCCTCCCTCTCTCTCCTTTCCTCTCTCTATCTCTCTCTCTCTCTCCTCTTCTCCTCTCTCTCCTCTCTCCCTCCCTCTCTCTGTGTTAATTTTGTTCAGTCCTTTTGTTCTTTTTGTGCCTTTGCTTCTATCTCTCTAATGCATGTATTCTTCTTCCCCTCCCCCTCCCCTCCTCCCCCCTCCCCCTGTTTCTCCCCCTCCCTCCCTCCCCCCTCCCCCCCCCTCTCCCCCTATCTCCCTCTCTCTCTTCCACGAAAAAGACTTTTCTCTCACAATATTATTGTAGGGAGTTAGGTTGGCCGACAAGCCAGCCACGTCAGACAGACCAAACAATCTGGATGTCTTCAAAGTTTCACGACATCAAACTGTAGAAACTCAAAGTTAACGGCTGCATGATGAATTATAGAAGTTTTGTACGCATCCTGAGACTGCCTGATCGTAGCTAGGTTGACCTGTTTATAGATTTATTTGTTCTTCTTTTCGTTGTGTTTTTGTTCCTCTTGTGTGTTTCTTTATGTTGTTCCTGATATCCAGGTTCTACTCTTCTTTACTTTCTTCTTGTTCTTCTAGTTTTTGTGCATTGTATTATTTTTTTATGTTCTTTACCCGACCAGAGTCTTGGACGGTCGTTGTTTTGGGTATGTCTGTCTGTCTGTCTGTCTGTCTGTCTATGTGTCCATTGTCTCAAACAAACTAATGGATGGGTTTTAATCACATTTTGTAAAGGCGTAAGCAAAAGAAAACCCAGGAAGCTTCCTTTCGATAATCATAACCTTGCTGGTTGTTAGTGATATTTTACGAATATTTGTCCATTCCCAAATCATCCAAATGTTGTCAGCAAATCACCTTCTGGAAATTATGTGCTTAAAACTTCCTATGATCTGCCATTCTCTTTGACTCTGTCTTTTTCCTTTGCTTTCTATCATCTACTCTCTTTCTGACCTTTTGGCCCATTCTCCTGACTTTTTTTTATAATACAATCTTCCGAAACGTTTCTCCTTTGAGCTTATCCGAAATCGGAATGTGTCGGCTGTGCGCAGCGGGGAGACCAGCGAAAACTGAAAACGGACGTATACGTAGCCTACTTTACCTTATATGGCCTTTTGGCCTGGGAACGCAAAGAAGAAGAAAGTCTAGGCTAATAATAATATAACGTCTTTATTTTATTTTTTTATTATTATTTCTGCGATTGTGGTTTGCTGGTTTTGTTGTTGTTGTTTTTGGTGAGGTTTTTTTCTTTCCTTTTTTTGTGTGGAAACGTGGTGACGATATGAGTAAAATGATTATGATGCAGTTTTCCCATTTCCCATTCAAAATATAACAAACACCAATAATTATGTATATTTTCCTTCTATCTTACTCGCTTT
>CM065696.1:8853198-8855698 GCA_017654935.2 Phymorhynchus buccinoides | reverse complement strand
GAGATTTTTATTTGAGAGAGACGAGAGAGAGAGAGAGAGAGAGAGAGAGAGAGAGAAAACGAGAGAGACTGTGATGAGAGAGAGAGGAGAGAGAGAGAGAGAGAGAGAGAGAGAGAGAAAAGAGAGAGAGAGACGCGGAGACGATTGAGAGAGAGAGGAGAGAGAGAGAGATGAGAGAGAGAGAGAGGTCGGGAGAGAGAGAGATAGAAACGCTTGTTGCAAGTTTGAGAGAGAGAGACTGCTTCAAACGCTATCAAGTTTGCTTAATCGTCACAGACACAATGCACCTTCATTTCACGGGGCCAATCTTGCTTCCAGCAGCGTATAAATCATATGATTAACGAGCAACGAATAAGAGTACACACACGCAGGTCAACACAAGTGAAATGAGAGAGAGAGAAGACGAAATGAATATGAATACGAATACGAATGTTTTTATTGAGGGTAAAGCAGATAAGCTGGGTAGCTTCTTTTACTTTTTTTACACCATTGCCCTCAAGCAAATAAACAAAGATGAAAATTATGAATGGAAAAATAGAAAGAAAAAAACACGAAAAAAACCCGGGCAACAACAGTGACAAAAATATAGAAAGTAATATAATACAACAAGGCAAAAAATGACACACAACAGCAATTCAAGATTAAAGAAAAAACAAAAAAGAAAAAAAAAACACTTCCAGTACCACCCCCACTCACACCCACAAATACCCTCCCGCAAATCCCCCCCCCCCTCACACGCCCACAAGATATGCACACACACACACACACACACACACACACACACACGCGCACACACGCACACGCACACACACACGCACACGCACACACACACACACACACACACACACACACACATGCATACACGTTCCTATATTATGTACATGTACATGTATATCAGTTCACATATATATTTTAAATGTTCTCTACACCTTGTAATATCATTGGAATGTGTATATATATATATATATATATATATATATATATATATATATATATATATATATATATATATATATATATATATATATATATATATATATATATATAAACACACATAAACGGGTATTATGAACATAAATAGGCATTGTAATTCGCAAGATAAAATAAGACAAATAAATGTATATTTATTTGGTCCATCAAGTATTTATGATATGCCTTTCTGAAAGATGACAATCTTGGTTGAGAGATAGAGAGAGAGAGAGAGAGAGAGAGAGAGAGAGAGAGAGAGAGAGAGAGAGAGAGAGAGAGAGAGAGAGAGAGAGAGAGAGAGAGAGAGAGAGAGAGAGAGAGAGAGAGAGAGAGAGAGAGAGAGAGAGAGAGAGAGAGAGAGAGAGAGAGAGAGAGAGAGAGAGAGAGAGAGAGAGAGAGAGAGAGAGAGAGAGAGAAGAGAGAAATAAATTGTGCGCGTGTGTGTGTGTGTGTGTGCGCGCGTGTGTGCGTGTGTTTGTGTGTTGTGTGTGTGTGTGTGTGTGTGTGTGTGTGTGTGTGTGTGTGTGTGTGTGTGTGTGTGTGTGTGTTTTATTCACGATTTTGTACTTCCCTTTTTGATACTTTTTGTTCCTCCACCAGTATCTTTGTTATACCCTCCACCTCCGTTTCATTGATATCCCCCTTCCCATTATTATTTTTTCTTTAATTTGTTTTAATTTTTAAAAATATATTTTCCTCTTCCTTTTCGTCGTCTTTCTCGTCATGTCAGCATCATCCTCATTGTCGTCGTCTTTGTAATATGTGTTTTCAGTAGTTACTACAAAAAATTCTTCTGAATATAAACATGGTGGACATTGGCAATGTTAGGACTTTACAGACATACTTGTAAGGCTCTCTCAGAAAATACAGTATTGTATAGAATGACATCAAGTAAAAAAAGTAGCGAGTGAATAGGATCACTGTAATGAAGTCCCGTGATATTGTGCTTCTTTTTTTCTTTTCGGGGTGGGTGGGGTGGGTTTGGGAGGTGGGGTGGTGGGGGGCTTTGGGAGTATAACATTATTTTCTCTGTGACAAACCTATATGTCCTCTGCCTTAATTGTTCGTTTACTGATGTTATTCTGTCATTACTAATTTGATATACGTGGAGATGTATGTTCCTTATTATTCCTTTGCTAAAGACATATTTCATTAATATGTGGAGGAATATAATTCATGAAGATATGCAATGTGTACATTATTGTTTATTGGTATGCTACTGTCTTATTATCGTGTCTCAAACTCATTCTTTGTTGAATTATGTTATGTTCCTTGGCGGGAAACAAAGAAAGAAAAAAGTCCCGTGACATCAGTATTATTAACCCTTTCACTGCCAGCCATATTTCAGCCAATTATTTCCATTAAATTTACCTGGGTAGAGAACAAAATCCATCTGCAGTATTGGGGATTCTTCTGTGACATATATAACATAAGGTCTATCCTTACTTCCCAAAACTAAGACAATAGGGTCTTTGGATAATATACCCCAATGTGAAGCCTTTTAGTGACATAGGCGTTAAATCACTGTGGT
>CM065696.1:8833198-8838198 GCA_017654935.2 Phymorhynchus buccinoides | reverse complement strand
GTGTGTGTGTGTGTGTGACAAAACACTATTAATTGATAACACCACTGATAAGGAACGCCTTGTCTTGGGAACATTGATTTCGTAGACTAGAGCATTCTGGCCTCGACGACAACAATGCTGACGAAGACGATGACGAAGAAGATGTGAGATGATGATGATGATGATGATGATGATGATCCTGATGACGCCGATGATAATGACGATGATGATGATGTTACGCTGCTGCTGTGCTGCTGCTGCTGCTGCTGCTGATGATGATGATGATGATGCTGATGATGTTGGTGATGATGATGATGATGATGATGATGATGATGATGATGGATGATGACGATGCTGCTGCTGCTGCTGCTGATGATGATGATGATGATGATGATGTGATGATGATGATGATGATGATGATGATGATGATGATGATGATGATGATCACGATGACGATGATAATGACGATGATGATAATGATGTTACTGCTGCTGCTGCTGCTGCTGCTGCTAATGCTGATGATGATGATGATGATGCTGAAGATGTTGGTGATGATGATGATGATGATGGGTGATGATGATGATGATGATGATGATGATGATGATGATGATGATGAGGAGGAGGAGGAGGAGGAGGAGGAGGAGGAGGAGGGGAGGAGGAAAAATACGATGTATTGTCTATTAGCTCTTCTAGTAAAATGGGCGAAGGCATTCGCCCAAGATATCACTCTACACTCCCACCACATGCACCGGAATTTACTGCCAAGCACCCTGCCATGGTTGCGTCTATTTTTAGGGCTTAATTGTGACCGTTTATTCCATTAAAACCCACTGTTATACAAGTGCTGCACAAATAGCCAACAAGCCATCTGCCATACGTCCTCTCCATTCCCTCTCTGTGACAGCTAGCTTTGTTTCATTGCCTGTCTGTCTGTCACTCTCACTGTGTGTCTGCTCGTCTGTCTGTATGTCTGTCTCTCTGTCTGAACTGTCTGCCTGTTTATGTACCTGGTTTTGTCTCTTCTCAGTCTCATCATGTGTTTGTTTTCGTCACTGTATATTTTGTATTGTTACTATTTTCACGCCTATCATTACATTGTGAGTTATAATTTACAGTGTTCCCGGTTTGTATTATTATTATTTATATGACGTTGTTCTTCTTCCTTGTTTTGTTGTTGTTGTTGTTGTTGTTGTTGTTGTTGTTGTTGTTGCTGTTGTTGCTGTTGTTGTTGTTGTTGTTGTTGTTCTTCTTCTTCTTCTTCTTCTTCTTCTCATTCTCATTCTTCTTCTTCTTCTTCTTCTTCTATTAAAGTGGAAGTTGAGGTTGTTTTCTGTCTTCTTTGTTTTGTTTTGTCTTTCTCTCTTTCTTCATTTCTTTCTTTCTTTCCTCCTTCTTCTTCGTTGGGGTGGCATGATCGTCGTCTTGGGTGTCTTGTTCTTCTTTTCATCTCTATTATTCTTCTTCTTCTTCTTCTTCTTCTTCTTCTTATCTTCTTCTTCTTCTTCTTCTTACTTCTTCTTCTTATTCTTCTTCTTCTTCTTCTTCTTCTTCTTCTTCTTCTTCTTCTTCTTCTTCTTCTTCTTCTTATTCTTCTCCTTCTTCTCCTCCTCGCTCTCCTTCTTCTTCTTCTTCTTCCTTCTTCTTCTTCTTCTTCTTATTCTTCTTCTTCTTTTCTCTTCTCTTCTTCTTCTCTTCTCTTCTTCTTCTTCTCTTCTTCTCTTCTTCTTCTTCTTCTTCTTCTTCTTCTTCTTCTTCTCTTCTCTTCTTCTTCTTCTTCTTCCTTCTTCTTTCCTTCTTCTTCTTCTTCTTCTTATTCTTCTTCTTCTTCTTCTTCTTCTTCTTCTTCTTCTTCTTCTTCTTATTTATTCTTATTCTTCTTCTATTCTTCTTCTTCTTCTTCTTTTGTTCTTCTCTTTCTTTCTTCTCCCAGTGTACCCACTGTTCTGTGATGTTTTATCGTGTTGTCTTTAGTTTTTTTCTTGTTTTTTCTTCTTTCCTCTTCCTCATCTTCCCTTTCTTTTTTTCTTCTTTTTTCCCCCCCTGGTGGTGGCTCTATATTAAGGCGCGCTTCTGAACGTCACACTGGAGGTCACTCTCCCGGATTATAGTATCTCCCTTTGTCAAAATGAGAGGCAAATTTTGATCGCACGCGGCAAAAAAACAGAAAAAAAAGAAGAAATGCCACGCGCGATTCAGGAGAGAAGGGGGGCACGGGGAAAAATAGAGTGTGAGATTTGGTATTTGGTATTTGCTACCTTATAGTCACAGAGGTGTCTCTGTGAAATTCGGGTTGCTCCCACCGTTTTGCGTCGCTAACAAACTTCCTCTAAATGAAAAGCCACGGGTTGTCAAGGGCTAAGGATAATAACTCCACCTAAGCAGCCCTTCGTTATTGTTATTGTTGTTCTCCTGTTTGTTTATATTTATCTGCACTTGGTGTTTCTTTTCTGCATCATCCGGGTCTTCTTGTTCAGACGGGTCTTTTTGTCTCCCCTGCGCGTGTCTATTTATTGAGTATTCAGACCAGGACAGGACAGAATTGGATTTCTTGTTGTTGTTTTTGTTGTTGGTTTCTTTTAGTGTTTGTTTGCCTGGTTTTTGTGTGTGGGTTGTTAGTTGGTGGGTTGGTTAGTTGGTGGGTTGGTTAGTTGGTGGGTTGGTTAGTTGGTGGGTTGGTTAGTTGGTGGGTTGGTTAGTTGGTGGGTTGGTTAGTTGGTGGGTTGGTTAGTTGGTGGGTTGGTTAGTTGGTGGGTTGGTTAGTTGGTGGGTTGGTTAGTTGGTGGGTTGGTTAGTTGGTGGGTTGGTTAGTTGGTGGGTTGGTTAGTTGGTGGGTTGGTTAGTTGGTGGGTTGGTTAGTTGGTGGGTTGGTTAGTTGGTGGGTTGGTTAGTTGGTGGGTTGGTTAGTTGGTGGGTTGGTTAGTTGCTTTGTACTTCCCCCCCACCCCCCAAGTATTTTAGTTCCTTTTCTTTTGCCTATGGAAAGGAGGATTATCGTGTGTTTGTGTGTGTGTGTGTGACATGTGGTGTGTGTGTGAATTGTGTGTGTGTGTGGTGTGTGTGTGTGTGTGTGGTGTGTGTGTGTGTGTGTGTGTGTTGTTTGTGTGTGTGCAGTGCGTGTGCGTGCGTGTGTGCGTGTGTAGTGTGTGTGTGCGTGTGTGTGCGTGCGTGTGTGTGTGTGTGTGTGTTTGTGTGTGTGTGTGTGTGTGTGTGTGTGTGTGCTGTGTTTGTGTGTGTGTGTGTGTGTTGTGTGTGTGTGTGTGTGTGTATGCGTGTGTGTGTGTGTATGTGTGTGTGTGTGCGGTGTGTGTGTGTGGTGTGTGTGTTGTGTGTGTGTGTGTGGTTGTGTGTGTGTGTGTGTGTGTGTTGTCGTGCGCGTGTGTGTGGTGCGAGGTGTGCGAGCGTGTGTATGTGTGTGTGTATGTGTGTGTGTTTGTGTGTTTGTGTGTGTGTGTTTGTGTGTGCGTGTGTGTGCGCGCGCGCGCATGTGAGTGTGTGTGTGTGCGCGCGGGCGCGCGCACGCGTGTGTGTGTATGTGTGTGTGTGTGTGTGTATTTTACAATAGTTTTTAGTCTGTCATATTTTTAATTTATTTTTTGCTTTTCTTGTTGTAATCCAACAGCTATAGTTTGTTTGTCTTCCCTTGTAAGCATGATCGCTATGTTTGTGTCTTTGTGTTCTTCAGTAATGTTTTAGCTCCTTCTTCTTCGTTTGTATACAGACAGAAAATCCTTTACTTGGCAGGATTGCCTTTGTATTTTCCCTTGACTCGAAAATAAACTTTTTAAACAATCACTAGTCTGAAACTCTAAGATTCGCCCGCTTTTCAAATTGCTTTGTGTCAGTGATGCGTTCGTAGATTTTTTAAGGTGTTTTTGGTGTTTTTATGTGTTTGCTTGTTTCTTTTCTTTGCATGCTTGTTGTTCGTTTTCTTTTCTTATTTGTTTATGTAGCTAAACTTCGATTGTTTGTTTTGCATTCACTGATTTGAGAAACACCTACAGTTTTATCCCACGTAAAATAAGAATGGTCTTGCTTTGTATAAATGTTTTTTTATCACATGGAAAGTCAAAGGCAATCTTTCTTCTTTACTTTGACTATAATTTCAATACATTCTGATCTCTCCATTAATCTACATACGGGCTTCAAGGCATTTATGTAGGCTTCCCTGAAATAGTTATAGCAATTCATGGTTTGGGGTATACTGAATGTTATTGTATATCGCTGTAGGTTTTTTTTTAAATATTTTTTAATTCAGTCTGCATTGTGTGATGAAGTAGAAGAGCCGCATATTTGTTTCAACTACTTTCGATCAGGTGAAGCGCTGGACCAATCAGAAACCCTCTGTTTTGGCCTTGAAACCACTATTTTTGGTGTCAATGTTTGTGTTTCTGGCAGTTGTTCTACAGTAAAACCCAGCTGTTTAGGTTGTAATTGTGGTTTGCTGTAACGAAGAGGCATTTGATAATTCATATATACTTTTATGTTATCAAACTTTCCATTAATGTGAAGACAAGAGTGATTTCCCTTGCCGATTCTGTTATACAAAGCGGGGCAATGTTTGAGCTGTGGATGCATTAGTTTGCATTGATGTTTTGCCGATGTCTTAACCTATTTTGATCAGAACTTTCACCTGAGAAAATCACGTTCTTCTGGGCTGCATTTGTGTGGTTTACACATTAACACAATAATGTTTTTCTTCATTGCCTAGCGGTGGTGACGTCATTTAGTCAAATTGTACATGTTGTTTATTCTGATCAAATCACTCTCCAAATAATATATTTAAACAGCACATATTATATCCTTTGTACCGATACACATTTAAAGTGACTACAACTCTGGATTAGTCCACATGTACAACAAATCAACTGATCAATCAAGCCACCCAAGGTCACTTTGTCTCTATGTTCGGCTGAACCAGCGACTTGCATCACGTCAGTACTTTTATCTGTCTTCCGATCCGTTGGCTAGAGGAATGTCCCAACGTTTTTAATGCACCAATTGATTGCGCGTTTCTGAACATT
>CM065696.1:8803198-8813198 GCA_017654935.2 Phymorhynchus buccinoides | reverse complement strand
GAAGAACTCCCGTTCCTTCACAAAAACCTACACACATTGGAAGTAGTAAAACAGGAAATAATAATCCAACAGTACTTACGTTACCCAGGCCAGTTTTACGTCCTCGCCACAGGCTGTCCCACTGGGACCCTGGAAGGGAGACTACTACCTCACCAAAACCGCTGAACCACACAATGGATTGTCTCCTCCTGACGATATCCCTCGTTCCCATGGCGACCCATTGTCGTCTGCATCGTTCGCCTCCATCACTCCCCACCCCCACCCACGCTTCCCCAACTCACGCACACACACATTCACATACATACACACACGCACGCACGCACGCACGCACGACACACACAGACGCGCGCACGCACGCGCGCGCACACACACACACATACACACATACACACACACACCCACACACAAACACACACACACACACACACACACACACACACACACACACACACACACACACACACACACACACACATACACAACACACACACACACACACACACACACACACACACAAACACACACACACACACACACACACACACACACACACACACACATCCCCTTCCCCCTTTCTTTCACCCTTCAGGGCCAGCCACACTGAATACGATTTGACCCCAATACCATGCGATTGTGACGATGTATGGACCCAGCACCACGAAAGGGACATTAAGTGTCAACATGACCATTCTGAGAAAATAGCGCAGTTGGAAACTTCAGACAAGTCTCTTTCTAACGATATACAAACCACTCTTGTATCCTTCTTTGTTGTAGAGTTATGAGCATTTACAGTTGGTAAGGTGACTGTCGGCCATTTTGATAAATCACAGTCTAAAGTCTAGCCTATCCTATTAAAAATGCATCAGCCTACTAACTTTAACCCTTTCACCACCAGCCATATTTCAGCCACAAATTTCCATTACATTTACGTGGGTGGAGAACAAAATCCATCTGCAGTGTTGGGGATTCTTCTGTGACATATATAAAACAAGGGCATCGCCGGGCGGCAGACATGTCCGTCACCAGCAATGCCACGCACTTGCAACACCACGTAGAGTGTCACATCCTGACACAAAATTGGAAGGGATTCTGTCTTCTAGTTCACGAGATACAGCTTGAAGAAGACAAAAGGTATATAGCGCAAAGAAGGAAATTTCGGTTTTCAAGGTCACACTTCAAGGTCAAGGTCAGCATGGTGATAATTTATGCTCGGATGTTTTCTTCTCTAGGGTATACAGTACCACACACAATCTGAAGCGCTTATGTCAAGTACAAATGTGGAAAAAATATGGCTTAAAAAACCCAATGTGTAGGCCCCTACCACTTTCAAGGCCTACTGATCGCCCGGACCGTGACCTTGACCTGATCGGTATGCCACCATCAGAACGGGCATAAGCCAAAGTACCTTCATGCCAAATTTGAAGACTCTAACACCAACGGTGTGGGAGTTATGGCCCCTTAAAGATTTTCGGTTTTCAAGGTCGTACGCCAAGGTCAAGGTCACGAAGGCGGAAACATGTTTGCGCGGATGCCTTCCTCTCATGGTGACACACCAGCACACAAAAATTTGACGTGGTTCTGTCAACCCGTTCGAAAGATATCCTTGGGACAGACAAAAGGAGAAAAAAATGACCCTCCGATTTTCAGGCTCCAGCGATGTTTTTGACCTTGACCTTGACCTTGATCGGTATGCCATCATCAGAACGGGCATAAGCCAAACCACCTTCATACCAAGTCTCAACATCCTATGTTGATCTGTGCCCGAGATATGGCTAAAAATAGATTTTCGGTTTTCAAGGTCGTACGTCATGGTCAAGGTCACGACGGCAAAATGGTTTGCGCCGATCTCTTCCTATTAAGGAGGCACACCTTCACACAACATTTGACGCGATTCGGTCAAGCGGTTCGGGAGATATCCTTGGGACAGTCAGAAAAGAAAAAAAAATACAAACCAGCCCATCGCAAAGTCCGTTCACCTTCGGTGACGGACAATAAGGTCTATCCTTGCTTCCTAAAAACTAAGACAATAAGGTCTTTGGATAATAGACCCCAATCTGATGCCTTTTTAGTGACATAGGTGTTAGATCACTGTGGTGCTAAAATGCGACTTTGGCGGTGAAAGGGTTAAATCACTTTTGGGAATATTCAGAGATCAGAGTGAAGATTGTCCTTTATGGATATGAAAGATAGAATGTTCGAGAGCACGAAAACTAGTACGCTTAACGCAAAATTGACACAAAATGAGATTTTTGACTTTGCAAGCCCGTTGTGAGAATCTAGTCCATCGACTTAATGTCCCTTTCGTGGTGTTGGGCCACGTATGTGAGTCATGATTCACATGAATTAATACTTATGTCTACTCCCGTCTATATAAATGATGCTACTATTTTCATTCGCAATGCTCACGTAGATCGCGATACAGGAATCAGATTTTTTTTATCAGATTCATGTTCTGGAGACGACAAAATAATATAGTGAATATAACTACTAGGATTCCATCAGATTTATTTAGACGGTAGCATTTCACGTTAACCATGCCTCATAAATGTCAAAATCGGATCGTAGTGAATCGAAGCGTATGCAGTATAGCCGCTTCCAGTTACAAGAGAGCCCATTTTATTCTGTTTGATGCCCTTGTTGAGAAAGATGGGGAGGGGGGGTGTTTATGGGATGGGACGCTATTTGCAGAGTTATTGTTCTTTGCGTTTCCCTAGCGTTTCTCCTAAGTTATTGTCCTTTGAAGTATCAACGGGAACCAAGGGGGGGCAAATAATAAACTATATATTAGGGATGTAATAATATACACGTTACGGCATGTTCTCTGATAAACACACACACACACACACGCACGCATACACACATACACACACACACGCGCGCGCGCGCGCGCACGCACACGCGCGCACACGCACACAACACACACACACACGCGCACACACACACACACACGCACACACGCACGCACGCACACACACACACTCACACTACATAACATATTTTGGTAAGTAAAATGATGTTTTAAATGTTTCGTTGTTGATGTTGATGTATATATTGTACATAATATGCTATTCGCATATGTCCCCATCCTTTTTCCTGTTTTTGTGTGTGGAATATTTGCTTGTTTCTTTAATTAATTGTTTACTTGTATATTTTCCTTTTCTTGTTCGCTAATTTGGAATGTTTAGTTCTTTATTTTTTCTTTATATCATTTTTTATGGATGGCTTGTTGAAAAAAGCATGTTTTGCTTATACAATGTTCCCATCTGGAAATACAATTTTGACTTGACTTGACTTGACTCACATGGAACAACTTGCCAGCATTCTTGAAATTATGTCCATCTAAATCCACTTTTAAAAGAACTTTAAAGAAGTATTTGATTGATAAATTGTAGAATTTTAATTTATTATTATGTATATTCGCATGTAATAAATATGTAAAAAAAAATGTTATTCTTACTTTTTTTCATCCCCCCCCCCCCCCCCCCCCCCCCCCCCCCCTATCTTCTTTAGTCCGTCACCAAGACGGACTATTGCGATGGGCTGGTTTGTTTTTTGTTTGTTTGTGTGTTTGTTTGTTTGTTTTGGGGTTTTTTTGTGTTTTTTTCTGTCTGTCCCAAGGATATCTCCCGAACCGCTTGACCGAATCGCGTCAAATTGTGTGTGAAGGTGTGCCTCCTTAATAGGAAGAGATCGGCGCAAACCATTTTGCCGTCGTGACCTTGACCTTGACGTACGACCTTGAAAACCGAAAATCTATTTTTAGCCATATCTCGGGCACCGATCAACATAGGATGTTGAAACTTGGTATGAAGGTGGTTTGGCTTATGCCCGTTCTGATGATGGCATACCGATCAAGGTCAAGGTCAAGGTCAAAAAGATCGCGGGAGCCTGAAAATCGGAGGGTCATTTTTTCTCCTTCTGTCTGTCCCAAGGATATCTTTCGAACGGGTTGACAGAATCACGTCAAATTTTGTGTGCTGGTGTGTCACCATGAGAGGAAGGCATCCGCGCAAACCATATTGCCGTCGTGACCTTGCCCTTGGCGTACAACCTTGAAAACCGAAAATCTTTCAAGGGCCATAACTCCCACACCGTTAGTGTTAGAGTCTTCAAATTTGGCATATAGGTACTTGGGCTTATGCCCGTTCTGATGGTGGCATACCGATCAAGGTGCAAGGTCACGGTCCGGGCGATCTGTAGGCCTTGAAAGTGGTAGGGGTCTACACATTGGGTTTTAAGCCATATTTTCCACATTTGTACTTGACAGAAGCGCTTCAGATTGTGTGTGGTACTGTATACCCTAGAGAAGAAAACATCCGAGCATAAATTATCACCATGCTGACCTTGACCTTGAAGTGTGACCTTGAAAAAACCGACATTTCCTTCTTTGCGCTATATGTTTCTTCTTCAAGCTGTATCTCGTGAACTAGAAGACAGAATCCCTTCCAATTTTGTGTCAGGATGTGACACTCTACGGGGTGTCGCAAGTGCGTGGCATTGCTGGTGACGGACATGTCTGCCGCTCGGAGACGCCCTTGTTTTCTTTTATTTCCTTTTCTCCCAATTGTTAGTGTTTTGTGCTCTCTCTCTCTCTCTCTCTCTCTCTCTCTCTCTCTCTCTCTCTCTCTCTCTCTCTCTCTCTCTCTCTCTCTCTCTCTCTCTCTCTCTCTCTTTCTCTCTCTCTCTCTCTCTCTCTCTCTCTCTCTCTCTCTCTCTCTCGTTTGATTTATATGTATATATATATATATATTTATTTATTTATTTGTTATTTGTTATTTTGTATTTCTTTAAATTTATACTCATTTATGAATGTTCTCTGTGGGGTTTTTTTCTATTAATATTATGATTATTATGCATTTTCATGATGTTTGTATTTTTGTTGGAGGGCAGGATGAAAAAAGCCTTGTTAGCTTATTCTTTAACCTTCAATAAAGATCATTTTGACTTGACTTGACTTGACTTCACACACACACACACACACACACACACACACACACACACAAGCACACACACACACACACACACACACAAGCACACACACACACACACACACACACACACACACACACACACACACACACACACACACACACAAACAACAACAAACACACACACACACATACACAAAAACAACAACAAACAAACAACACACACACACACACACACACACACACACACACGCGCGCGCGCGCGCGCGCGCACGCACACACGCACGCACGCACCCACGCACGCAACCCGCGCTTTCAGGGTTGGCAAAAGGCTGCTCTTGGGTTGGTAGGGCTGTGGGCTTAATGCGTCTATATATCCTATCAGCATCTGCGGAAGAAACAGAGTGTTTTTAAAATATATTTTCTGATTATAAATTTAAAAGAGACCTTAATCTGAGAAAAATGGTCTAGAGAAATATGTTCTTTCCTGACTTGTCTAATAAACCAAAAAACACACGACGTAGGTAGACACGGGACTGGGCAGTGAAGGCGTTAACTTCCTCCGACCTGGTACATACGAGACATGTCTATGTGTACAGATAGTGAGCCGATCCTGGAGATACTGCTGTGCCAGGAAAGACACGTTTGGGGTTAATAAATCAACTAGTTTTTAATTAGTATTATTAGTATTATGTACGTTATAGTCACAGAGGCGTCTCTGTGAAATTCGGGTTACTCCCACCTGGAGAACGCGTCGCAGCCAGAGGCGCGCCACCCATTTTTTGTGTGCATGCAATGTTTGTGTGACTGATGAGGAAGGATGAGGAAGGATGAGGAAGGTGGGGGAGTAAATGTTGACCAAATGACAACTTGTTCGTTGCCACTGGGCATAACCTGTGCATCTTCGGGTGTTTCTTTCTCAACACAAACCAATCTGTTGAACCAAAATGCATACGGTGTGTTCCGAAAAAATGTGAATGGTTCACGTTTTGGGACAAGGACTACAAGAAAACATTCAAATTCAATTCAAATTCAAATTCAAAATCACTTTAGTATCTCTCAAGGAGAAATTTCGCCCAGGTGCCGTACAACAGATACATTGACATTCAGCATGCATACATATATGCACAATTTTGGATGACATGTCACATAAGAATTACAAAGATGAATGAAATGCATAAGAATATTGACATTTGGCATGCTTGAGTATAAAATACATTTTAAAATTACAGAGGTCACACGGATGCATACAACATAAGGATTGAGGTAGAATATTTCAACACGAACAGACATGCAAAAGGATCATGAGTTTAGGAGGTGGATGGATCTGTGGATGAAACTTTTCTGAGCCCTGGCGCTAACTTTGAAAGTTTTGTAGCGGCATCCTGAAGGTAATAGTTCATATTGACTGTACAAAACATGGGAGGTGTCATTCGCAGTCTTCCTGGCTTTTCGCTTGGTTCGTCTTTCATACAGCTCATTCAAACATATCCCTCTCTTTCCAACAACTTTACTACCTTTACTACACACATTCACCACATAATCCAACACTCGCTTGAGTTCTTCAAAAGTAGACTTCCAAACCAACTTGTAAGACAAGCAGTAAGCACAGACTCAATGCCGCACAAGACATAGCCTGGGCTTGCTATTGTATGGCTTGCTATGTTGCTATGTTGCTGTGTTCATTATGAAAGGTCGCAGCATGCATGATTCTTCTTCTTCTGCTTCGATCGCTCAGGCAGTTTCCTGTCAATTATGAGCGCAGATGCGCCATGCTGCCGTTATGCGCCTAACTAAGAAGTAGTTAGGCCCAGCATCTCCGACTTCGGCTGGAGGGAATGTTTTTTGAAAGCGTTTCGTGAAAAAAGGCAGGAGAATCGACCGGTTAGGCAGAAATATAGTAGATGACAGTAAGCAAAGGGAAAACGCAGAGTCAAAGAGAGTGACAGATTAAACGAAGTTATAAGCGCACAACTTCCAGAAGGTTGGGGAACTATTTATACAAAAGTCCCCCCGGTATCCCCACGGACGGGGGCATGATTCTAAAACAGTGATTTTCTAAACTGGCAGGGGTGCGTGTTGGCTGGTGTGTGTCATCACTCATTGATTATTATGAGACCAGATGCAATCATCTCATTATCACCACCTCTGCTCTCTCCCTAATTTTGCACAATCTTGTGTTACATCATTTGGTTTTTTTAAATGTGACCCTCTCCTCTCCTGGGAGGGTCAAACTTTGGTTTTCCCATCTTGCTCTTTCCCACTTTGTCCTATTCCCATGTCGACCTTTCTGTAACGCAGCTACAGTGGAAGTGCCATTTCGCCCGTTCGTTTCTTTGTATTGATATATAATGTGATATGATGTGTTTGTGGCGTGATATGACACACACACACACACACACACACACAGATGCACGCGAGCGTTCACACACACACACACACACACACACACACACACACACACACACACACACACACACACACACACACACACACACACACACACACACACATACACACACACACACATACACACACGTACGCGCGCACACACATACGCACACAAACACATACACACACGCGCACACACACACACACACACATACACACACACACACACACACACACACACACACCACAAATAACACGTGCAAGTGCACGTGTACGCAGGTGTAACGCAGTGTCTGAACGCTCCCACAGTAATTTAAAGTCGTGTCTGAAAGTGGCCCACATTTTATTCTATAACTGGATTTGGGTTACAGTTTCACGTGCGCAAGAACAGAACTCACTGCTTATTTGTGTGTCTTGGATTGAGAGGGCATTGGGATTTCAGTCAGAATTTTACCGTGACACTGAAAGGATCGTTTTAATGCGTTCATGATTGTCTTCTCTGTCTTTTAGGTGAGTTACTGTGGGTAGGATCCTTCACATACTGGCTTTGTATATTTTGTTTGGCCCTCTAACAAGAGAAATATATTATATCATTTGTATTGTGTAAGTTATTCGTTAACCCTTTCACCGCCAGCCATATTTCAGCCAAAAATGTCCATTACATTTACCTGGGTAGAGAACAAAATCCATCTGCAGTATTGGGGATTCTTCTGTGACATATATAAAATAAGGTCTATCCTTACTTCCCAAAACTAAGACAATAGGGTCTTTGGACAATAGACCCCAATGTGATGCCTTTTAGTAACATATGTGTTAAATCACTGTGGTGCTAACATGCGACTTTGGCGGTGAAAGGGTTAAATGTTTAAATATGTTTGAGTAGAAGCAGTTTGGCTGCTTTACATGGAAATGCTTGGCATAGTTTACCTCCTTGGAGCTAGCATGTCTAATCATAAAGGAATGTGAATCACTGTATTTTAATTGTGTGCTTTTTGGATCTTATGCTCGTCTTAGTTTCTTATAGAGATTTACTGGGAGCTAAAGTGCAACCCAATTATGATTATTGGGAAAATGTGAGTGTATGTGTTTTATGTCAAACGTGTGATGGCAGCAATGTTGTCTGATCTTTTAACTTTCGATCAGTAGAATAATTAAAGTCAGCATGTTACCTTGAAACTGAAAGGATCGTTTTAATGCGTGGCTGATAGTCTTCTCTGTGTTTTAGGACTATTGTGTTGCACATACACCAAAACCCACGCCCACATACAGCACGTGCAAGTACACGCACAAGCCAATACACACACACACGCACACGCACACGCACACGCGCACGCGCACACGCACGCACACACGCGCACGCACGCACACGCACGCACACGCACGCGCACGCACACGCACACGCACACACACACACACACACACACACACACACACACACACACTGGACTGGACTGGACTGGAACCAATTTATTGTCAGATTAGCTATAAAAGCTGTACTGACATTGAACAAAAAAAGTAAAACCAAAAACGATGAAATTCAATAGATAATAAAGACATTATACAACAAGCGCGGAATCGCAATCGTTTGTGGCAGCGGTCTATTTTTACCACTCCAATCATTACATACACTGAGTCGCCTCCCCTGGCTTTTCAATAATTTTAATCTGTAAGCCAGAATGTTATCTCTGCACCATTTCGTAAGTTTGTATATCTTTTGGAAAACATTTAAAACTATTTATCCTACTTATACTCATCGAAAGAAGCACCGCATACTCGTCGTGTCTGTTACAGTGTCTGTATTACGTATGTTTATTATTTTGTACGCTTTAAAATGAAGATTCATGTGCTCTGTTCAGTATACAATTCTTTCGTTACCTAAGGACTGTAGATATGACAACTGAAGTGTTACTTCATGCCCAAGGTTTTTTTTTCTCTTTTACAATATGTGCGACAATTTTGGACCGACCGACAGACCGACAGACCGACAAAGTGAGATATAGGTTTATGGCTTGTGCCACAAACAAAAATCGAAATTAAGCACACACACACACGCGCGCGCAGAGAGAGAGAGAGAGAGAGAGAGAGAGAGAGAGAGAGAGAGAGAGAGAGAGAGAGAGAGAGAGAGAGAGAGAGAGAGAGAGAGAGAGACTTGCATACACCCAAGGACAAGAGGCTAGGAATTGGAGTGACAAAAAGTACGAAACGACACTATGGGAGAAATGGCACTCCTCACCTATAAGAGAGCTCACGCGAGTAAGCATGCTAATGCCCCATATGGCCTTTGGCCGAGAGGACGTAAAACATTTATTAGTCGAAGCATGCGTCAAAGATCAAAGAAAGGGCGAGATGGGAAAGGGTCAATCGGGACCTATACGTCCCCCTCCACACACGCATACACACGCCCACCTACTCCCTCACATGCTCTTTAAGAAATGCATTCTCATGTTTTTTTCGTTTGATCGCGTCTATAGGGCGATAGTACAATAGAGGGAGGGGGGTGGGGGTGTAAAGGGTAATGATGTACATAGAGGATCCTCAAAATTAAAAAAGCGCACTTTACTGTTTGAAGTTTTTTATATAGATATATTTTTTATAACTACAAATTAATGATAGATAGCACAGTTTGTGTCTCCCCTATTGGGAGAAAAAGCAAATCAAAACAAGTCATTTTAGTTTATTGG
>CM065696.1:8793198-8795698 GCA_017654935.2 Phymorhynchus buccinoides | reverse complement strand
AGAGACGAGAACATTACGTGCGTGACTATTTTGATTACCCCGCCACATGAGCAGCCACGCTTCGTCTTCGGTGGATATTCTGTTGTCTGAGTTTGATTTCGTTTTTTTGTTATCTTTGCTTGCATTGTTGTGTGTGTTTTGTTTGGTTCCTATATTTTCTCCGTCATGTTTTTCTTCCTTTCTTCCATCCGTGTCTTTCTTACTTCCCACGTTAGATTATTTCTGTTCCTTCCATGCTAGAAATAACACCGGTCTTCATTGTACAACCTTGTTCTTCCCTTTCTTTCAAATCATTCCTCTGTTGTTCAGGGGATCAACATGGTCTAACCAATCCTTCTAGCCAGGATAAATGGGATACGTGTCGTTGTGTTTGTTTAACACAGACTGCGAAGGAGAGGGGGGGAGAGAGAGAGAGAGAGAGAGAGAGAGAGAGAGAGAGAGAGAGAGAGAGAGAGAGAGAGAGAGAGAGAGAGAGAGAGAGAGAGAGAGAGAGAGAGAGAGAGAGAGAACGACAGACAGAGACATACAGAGACAGAGACAAACAGGGATGTGTGTTTGCATAATACACATACATACAAAATACGTAGGCACACGCACCACACGCACACGCACGCACACGTGCACACAACACACACACGCACACACACACACACACACACACACACACACACACACACACACACACACACACACACACGCACGCACACACACACGCACGCACACGCACACACACACACACACACACACACACACACACACACACCATTGTAGACACAAAGACTCTCTCTCCCTATCTCGCTCTCTCTATCTCACACACACACACACACACACACATACACACACATATACACATACATATAATATATATATATATATATATATATATATATATATATATATATATATATATATAGTTAAGAAATAAATCCTATAGACCAACGATCACCATCAGATGGTGAGCTGTGCAGGACAGATGAATCAAATAATACAGAAAAAGATAACAGCCGCACAAGCCAAACTTCCCACTCCACACAACTCTGTAGGACTAAAAAGTTGTATTTGAAATGCCGAATTGATGAAACTTTTCTGTATCTAATGTATGAATTTGTGAACTTCAGAAACCAGTTAACGTTATAAAATAGCATAGCATACTACTATGTTTATCCTTAATTTGGATATCACCTCAGTAGTTTGCCCTCTTTAGTCAGGTCTATTAGGTTTTTTGAAATTAAAATTTCAGAACATTATTATTTTGTTCATTTTACATAAGAATTTTTACTTTTTCTGGTTTAACTTTGTGCTGGTTTGCTTTTATTGTGGACTTTCGATCTGGTGCAAAGAGGACAACCTTTCACTTGGGGAAGGTTCTTCTAGCTCAGTTTGAATGTTCACTGTGGACATTCTTTGCAGGCCGATATGCAGACTGAAGAGTCTTTCTCAAAGACGAAACAGCTGTCTGTGCATCGGGCACTGTCCCTCCATCCCATTGGGACGAAAAAGTAAATCAGCACATTTTATTATTACTTTTTTTTTTCTTTTCTTTTTAAATTTTATAAAAGGAACACAGAATACATTCTGAAGTTCACAAATTCATACATTATATACAGAAAAGTTTCATCAATTCGGGCCAACTTTTTAGTCCTACAGAGTTGTGTGGAGTGGGAAGTTTGGCTTGTGCGGCTGTTATCTTTTTCTGTATATATATATTACGCACACACACACACTGCACACACACAAACAACACACACACCACATATAGATATATATAAATATATACACACACACACACACACACAACACACACACACAAAACTGTAATGCTTGGACATTTACAGGCACAGCCACTCACACTCACCACACCAACATCACACAATATATTGTCTGAATCACTTTTTGTGGAAGGACGTTAAACTGAAGAACAAACACACACAAACACACACACACACAGACACACACACACAGACACACACGCCCGCACACGCACACGCACACGCACGCACACGCACACACACACACACTCATTGTGGGCTAAAGGGAGGCGGGAGGGGGGGGGGATCGAAATGAAGAAAGAGGTGTCAAAAACCAACAACTTAAAAGTAAATTGAACATTCTTAGCCCCAGTAACATTCCAATTCTGTCAACGCTTTGGGCCAACCTCACCATTGTATCGAATGGAAATGCCCCCAAGGGCTATATTTTTGTTTTTATTACACAACAAAATATACAATCTCTAAACAGTGTACACAGCAAAACATACATTCACCACCACCACCACCCACCCACCCACACCCTTCTATTTTCTCGCGCTTGTTCAGCAACACAATTTTGTTCAAGTTGTCTCGTTTCGGGAAGGGTTGGAAAAGCTAACAGGCAAAACCTGATTCACATTTCCTGCCATTTGTTTGTTCAAATCATTTTGTTGTTTTGTTCGGATAACTTTTAAAATGCTTTTTGCTATCGGCGGGTGGGAAAACTGTGTTGTCACCTGGTCATTTTGATA
>CM065696.1:8785698-8788198 GCA_017654935.2 Phymorhynchus buccinoides | reverse complement strand
GCTTGCAAAGTCAAAAATCTCATTTGTTTGTCAATGTTGAGTTATGGGTATTCTTGTGTTCTCTAACATCTTATCGTTCATATTTATAAAGGATGATCTTTAATATGGTCTGTAAACGGTCTTATAAGTGTCTTAAAACGAGTCGGTCAATGCATTTTCTTCAGTTAGACTACACTTTAGACTGTTTTCTCAAAATGTCCGACGCCAACCTACTAACTTTAAATGCTCATAACTATGGAATGGAAATGGATACAATAATGGTTCTTGTATCATTAGAACGAGACTTGTCTGACGTTTTCAAATGTATGGTTTTCTGAGAATGGTCAGTTTGACACTTAATGTCCCTTTTGTGGTGCTGGGTCACATACGTGTGAACGAAGGAACTATGGAGAGGAATGAGGGCACAGAATGCACATTAAAATATTTTGAAACCGAATTATGAACACGATCAAATTTTGTTTCAAAACCATGCTTGCATTAATTAAATATATGTTTTTAAACTCGGGAGGCAAAAATAGAATTTGACAAAGCAACCTTGTCTCAAAATATGACATTTATGATGGACGCGTAAGTGGGTTGTTTAGTCAATCTATCTTCTTGGTAAATTTGAACATAGCGTGATGGTTTGGGGGGAATCAAAAACACTAAACAACAATAACGTTTGATGTTGTTTAGTATTCTGAATTTCCCCAGCACATCACATTATTTTTAAATTTCCCTGTAGAGACGTTGTGCAGTCCTGCAGTCACTTAGTTTTATTACATTTACGGTATATCCTTGATACAGTTACCCTCTGCTCACTCCCAATGTAAGCACAGCCTCTCTGGGTCCTAAAAGTTGTTCGGTAGGCTAGTTTGGGCAAAGCTGCTTTTCTTATGTATTTAATTGTAGCCTTTTGTTTTAGGCTTTTAGGGCTTCAAGCCAATTGCTACTGAATTCGGTGTCGTAACGGAGGTTGTGCACTGATTCAGCGCTTTCTAGCGTTTGGAATGCTCTTTCGTTGCACACGTTTCTGTTATGATCACTCCTCGTCGTGTGTGATCGTAAGCGATTAGCCAATGCTCTCCCAGTGCCATGCATAGTAAAGCTCAGAATGATGCTTTGTTATCAATTTACACTTTAGACCAATACAATGTCATACGAAATGATAATAATTTATCGGAAGGGGCGCGGGCGCAACTCTGTTGCGACTAGTGGTGTTTTCATGTTTACTTATATTATGTTTTATGTGCCATCACAAACTGTATTTCCAATGTCGGACTGTTACCATCGTGACTTGTGACTTGTGTAATTTGCCTGAAAAACAGAAGTAAAAGGGGGTAGGGTGGGGTGAGGATGAAGGGGGGCGGGCTAGGGAGGGGCGAGTGTGTGCGTGGGGGGGGGGGGGTGTTTCTAAGTGGAGTACAAAGGATATTGTGCTTTCACATTTTCCTCTCTTTTTCGAGGATAAAAAACAATGGTTTTGTCCTGCTATTTGCTTGGTCCGAAAAATCGTATTAGAAAACAAAATATCCTGTTGCTTTTCTTGAGAGGGGGATACTTCAATTACTAGATATCGCTATAGGCATATTTCATGATATATATATATATATATATATCTATATATCTATACATACTCTCTCCTCTCTACATATATATATATATCTATATCTATATCTCTCTCTATATATCTCAATCTATATATATATATATAAATATATATCTCTCTCTCTCTCTATCTATATATCTCTCTCTCTCTCTTGAAAATGTTGTATTCTGGTAAAATATGTACAAAGGAAAGATTAGAAGAATAGGGAATTGAATAAAATACATTTATATTGAAAAATAAGGTTAAACCCCCTCGACTCTTCTATCTCTCTATTCTTTCTCTCTCTCCCCCTCTCTCTCACCCTACCCTCTTCCACCGAGATTCCACCCCCCCCACTTTCGCTATTTCTTACCCTCAGACTCCCTATCTCTCCCATTCTCTCTCTTCACCAAACTATTCCTCTCTCTTGCAGATTTAGACGATTTTGTAGATCATCAGAGAGAGAGAGAGAGAGCATGTTCCCATATTGAAAAGCACGACACTTTTATTTATACAGATTATTTGTAAAATTCATAGGCATTTTTTTACCCTTCCTCTTGGATCCTTGAAAAATAAAGTGCAGAGACAGTTTCAAACGTCTCTCTCCCAGTCGCTTAGAGTCAATAGGTCCTCTCTCCTCCTCCGCTAGCGGACAAAATGGCTCTCTCCTCTCATCAGTCTTCTCACTCGTACTTCTTCTGTCTATCTCTCTATTTTCTGTTCTCTTCTTCCTGAGAGATTTCCTCTTCTCTCAAACTCTCGTTCCTCACACGTTTCTGTTATGATCACTCCTCGTCGTGTGTGATCGTAAGCGATTAGCCAATGCTCTCCCAGTGCCATGCATAGTAAAGCTCAGAATGATGCTTTGTTATCAATTTACACTTTAGACCAATACAATGTCATGCGAAATGATAATAATTGATCTGAAGGGGC
>CM065696.1:8775698-8780698 GCA_017654935.2 Phymorhynchus buccinoides | reverse complement strand
GAGAGAGAGAGAGAGAGAGAGAGAGAGAGAGAGAGAGAGAGAGAGAGAGAGAGAGAGAGAGGTACAGAGATAAAAAGAGGGCGGGAAAGAAAAGGAAATGGAGGCAGAGACAGGCAGAATAAATAAATGTATAAAACAAAACCGATTCTCAAAGGAACCCAGTTTGCAATGTTGGACGCGTGTAGCAGACATTGTTCTTGACATGATTGTAAACTATTGTCTGTGGAAAGTTGCTGTCACGTCTAGCTAAAATGATGAATGACAGACTGACCCATTGTTAGTGGTCCCAAAGGACACGGCGCTGCCTGTTCTCCTCTTCTTCTGTTTCTCTGTCTATCTGTCGGTCTGCCTGCCTCTCTGATTGTCTGTTTGTCTGACTCTCTCTCTCTCTCTCTCTCTCTCTCTCTCTCTCTCTCTCCTCGGGACTCTCTCTCTCTCAGTCCAAAAGGTTTCTCTCTCTCTCTCTCTCCTCTCTCTCATCTCTCTCTCTCTCTCTCTCTCTCTCTCTCTCTCTCTCTCTCTCAAAAGAATACTGGGAGAAACACTGACAAGTTACTTTGATAATATGATTCCTGTAACCGATTCGCTTCCCCTTCCCCTAACATGTATTGTGGTCCATGGCCAATATGCATTAAACATTTCAGTGTTCAGTGTTCAGTGTTCTCTCTATCTCTGTCTCTTTGTGTTATTTTCTGGGTTTTGGTGCAAATGTTATGTGTCTTTATAACCCCCTCCCCCAGCCTCCCTATGATACGGGCAGAAGGCCTAATCATTAAAATTGTTTGAATTTGAATCTCTCTCTCTCTCTCTCTCTCTCTCTCTCTCTCTCTCTCTCTCTCTCACACACACACACACCCAGACACACATACCCCCCCCCCCACCCACCCACCTCACCCACACACACACACACACACACACACACACGCAACTTCAAGCTCAAAGGGATCCATCGTTTAGTCAAAGGAAATTTGAGTGGTCTTTCGCATGCCATGAAACCATTTCTGAACTAACAACAGTAAAACAATTGACCACGTGACCACATCGCCGTCTTTCTAAAGAGAATTTCCTGAATCGACATTTCCCAAACCGCCTTCTCGCGTGACACATTTATTATTAACTTAACGTCTGTTCACCTTTTTCATTGCTGCGTGCCTGTGTGCGTGTGTGTGTGTTCTCACACAATCAATGAATAAACAATGCAAACTGGTTCAGTCTATGTAAGGAGTAGTTTCAGCATTGTGTCAGGTAATGTTCAAGTAACGCCTAACATACTGAAGTCTGCATAATTCACTATTGTATCATTGCTTGCTTAAGAGAGAGAAATAGAGAGAGAGAGAGAGAGAGAGAGAGAGAGAGAGAGAGAGAGAGAGAGAGAGAGAGAGAGAGAGAGAGAGAGAGAGAGAGAGTGAGAGAGAGAGAGAGAGAGAGAGAGAGAGAGATATATACATGGATATATACATGGATTATATGGGGGGGGGGGAGAGAGAGAGAGAGAGAGAGACAGAGAGAGAGGGGGGTATATATATATATATATATATATATATATATATATATATATAAGTAAATCAGCACATTATTTTTTTTTTAATTCTTTTCAGAACACAGAACAAATCGTAAAGTTAAAATTGAATTTATTGAGTTTCTTTCTTAGGTTCACAAACTTATACATTGGACACAAAAAAAGTTTTATTAAAGCAAACTATATATATAAGAGGAAAGTTTAATGGTGTGGTTGTTTTTTTCTTCTTCAATTCTTGATCGTTTATATCATACTTCGAAGAAGGAAAGCGCATCAGTCTACCTGATCCAGGCACACCTCTCTACATTCCTCCTCACCGGGAGTATGTTGGTGTTTACTACGATTTCTATGACCTCCCCTATTGAATCCTTCACTGGATCCACCAACATGGCATCCCATCTCTTCTACTCTCTTCGAGGGATTGTAATTTTAGAACATTATTATTTTTGTTATTTTACACAAGATTTTTACCATTTCTTTCGAATTAAGTGCTGGTTTGCTTTTATTGTGGACTTTCAATCTGGTGCAAAGAGGACAACCGTTCTCTTGGAGAAAGTCTTCTAGCTCAGTTTGAATGTTCACTGTGGACATTCTTTGCAGGCCGATATGCAAACTGAAGAGTCTTTCTCAAAGACGAAACAGCTGTCTTTGCATAGGCATTGTCTATCTCCCCCATTGGGAGAAAAAGTAAATCAGCACATTATTTTCTTTTTTTCTTTTCAGAACACAGAACAAATCGTAAAGTTAAAATTGAATTCATTGAGTTTCTTTCTTAGGTTCACAAACTTATACATTGGACACAAATAAAGTTTTATTAAAGCAAACTATATATATATATAAGGAAGTTTAATGGTGTGGTTGTTTTTTCTTCTTCAATTCTTGTACGTTTATATATATATATATATATATACATAACTTATTTTAGCTAAAGATACAAAGTCGGAAAACAACTCCCAACTAGCCTTGTTTATTTATTTTAAATATGTTCCAATATATATATAGAGAGAGAGGTAGACAGAGAGAGAGAGCGAGAGAGAGAGAGACAGACAGACATACAAGCAAATAGAGAGAGAAAGAGAGAGAGGCAGACAGACAAGCAAAGAAAGAGAGAGAGGGGAGGGAGAAAGAGAGAGAAATAAAGAAAGGGATAGAGAGAGAACGAAGAGAGAGAGAGTAAAAGAGAGAGAGAGTCAGAGAGTGTCTCACAGACGTACAGACAGAGACAGAAACAGAGGGGTTACAGTCGCCAGTGCAGAGGCGTTAGATAGATCGTTGGCATCAACGTCATTCGTTTCGCGTCACTTGACCGGAACTGCGTCACCCAGTGAGAAAATTGCTTTGTGGGATGACGTAGCATAATGCCTTTACACACACACACACACACACACACACGCACAGACATGTACGCACGCATACACGCACTCTCACATAAATATACACACACACGCGCGCACACAAACACATATAGATAATTATGGAGAGAGAGAGAGAGAGAGAGAGAGAGAGAGAGAGAGAGAGAGAGAGAGAGAGAGAGAGAGAGAGAGAGAGAGAGAGAGAGAGAGAGAGAGAGAGATACAGACATGGACAGAGACATAGAGACAAACAAACAAAGAGAGTCGGGATGAGAAATGGCAATACTTGTGTAGCATTTGATATTCATCACATTAACCGAATTATTCCATTGACACCAGGCGTTTGACGTTCGAATGAACTCACGCAATAATGTTTGAGGCGGCTTGGCCGTTTATTTAGTAGTCAAATTTCACATCTGCTTTCCATTGCTTTTCATTTGCCTTTAAAGCAGTTTATTCAACAGTAAACGACGCAGGCACGCACATGTGCGCGCACACACAAGCACACATATTTGCACGCGCGCACGTGCATACATGCACACACACACACACACACACACACACACACACGCGCACACCCACGCGCAAACACACATACACAAACACATACACTTACACACACGCACGCACGCGCACACACACACACGCACGCACACGCATACACACACACATGCACACATACATGCACGCACAGAGAGAGAGAGAGCGAGAGAGAGAGAGCGAGAGAGAGAGAGAGCGAGAGAGAGAGAGAGAGAGAGAGAGAGAGAGAGAGAGAGAGAGAGCGGGAGAGTAGGAAGGCTGTAAACATGGTGTTATTTTGCAAATAGCTGATCTTTAGTTACATGTATTCTATTTCAACGTCCTAGCTTAATCATGTTTTCAACAAAGCGTAAAATATGCAGATTAATATATATGATGTTCTAATGTCTCAGTGGGCAACCATGCTTTTTTGTGCCCATTTATCATGTGATCGTCCCCTTTGTCCCCTTTGCCCCCATTTACCCTATGCCTTTCGCCCCAGTTCCCCTATTGATGCAGTCATTTCGTTGAACGATTTATCATTATTTCAAACGATAGGCATTTATCAACGGCAATGCTTATTCACACTATATTAGCAATTATGTATTCCGCGCACATCATTCACGAGCCGATTAAGCAACAATTATGCTTATGTAATCGTTGCATATTTACATAATCATTAAAGGATATAGAAATGGAAACAGAAAAATGTTTAGATGCACGATACATCGATTTTTTATTGTGCTGTTTAGAATGAACACGAAATGGGATGGGCGAAAAGACAGGCCCTTAGCACTAATTTTGTCATTATTGGTCAGTTTCGAGGTTTGGCTGGAACATGGGCAATAATTCAAGGGATCTAACCATGTAAAAACCCAAATCAGCCAAACATTGAGATACGAGGTTTTGATAGGACACTGACGACTTGCTAGTTCCTGATGCTCTGGTCAGCAAAACCAACGCTTCGATTATTGAGCTGCACCCCCCACCCCACCCCACCCCCGTGGGTATACCGGGGCGTCTTCCGTACAAATAGTCCCCCACCTTCTTGAAGTTCTGTGCTTGTAACTTCCTCTAATCTGTCTCTCTCTTTGACTCTGCCGTGTTCCTTGCTTTATGTCATCTATTTTCTTTCTGACTTTTGGCCCATTCTCCTGCCTTTCTCCTACACAAAACAATATTCCATATAGTTTTCTTCTTTGAGCTCATCCGAAATTGTGGTATTTTGTATACCTATTTTACACCATGTTTTAGATATATTCATTTACAAAGACTACGCTGTGGTCAGTAGATAAATGAAAGCAACGCATAAGGTATATCAGAACATGCATAAATGATTACAAATCTAAAACTGCATCGTTACTTTGTTGTAGTCCCATGATTGTAAATGCACCAGGGCTCCCAATCGTCCCGCAAAACAAGGGGTCCCAGGGACTCCTTCACTTACAGCATAGAGGGTCCTAGAGGCGGGATAGAGGGTCCCATAGGCATTACGAATGCTACACAGAACGTTTCTAGTGCATAAAACCCTGGGACCCCCTGCACATTCTTTTAGAGGGTCCTTTATAATTTTAGTACTTCATAGACCCCCAAATGGGGGTCCCTGGGAG
>CM065696.1:8758198-8768198 GCA_017654935.2 Phymorhynchus buccinoides | reverse complement strand
CAGAAAGGCATATCATAAATACTTGATGGACCAATTATAAATCTGTTTAGTCTTATTTTACCTTACGAATTACAATACATATGTTCACAATACACGTTTAATTATGTTTATATATACATTCAAATGATATTACAAGGTGTAGAGAACATTTAAGATGTTATGTGAACTGATATACATGTACATGTACATAATATAAGAATTTGTATGCATGTATGTATGTGTGCATAGGTTTGTGGGGGTGGGGTATGTGGGGGGTGCTTGTGGGAGTGAGTGCGGGGGGGGGGGGGAGGGGGTAGAGACTGGGAGGTGTTTTTTGTTGTTGTTTCTTGGTGTGTTTTTTGTGGGGTGGGGTGGGGTTCTTTAATTTTGAATTGCTGTTGTGTGGCCATTTTTGCCTTGTTGTATTATATTACATGTATATTTTTGTCACTATTGTTGCCAGTTTGTTGTTGTTTTTTACGTTTCTGTTAATCATTTTCTTCATTAATTGTTCATTTGCTTGAGGGCAATAGTGTAAAAAAAAGCTACCCAGCTTATCTGTTTTACCCTCAATAAAAACATTCGTATTCGTATTCGTATTTGTATCCGTATTCTCTCTCTCTCTCTCTCTCTCTCTCTCTCTCTCTCTCTCTCTCTCTCTCTCTCTCTCTCTCTCTCTCTCTCTCTCTCTCTCTCTCTCTCTCTCTCTCTCTCTCTCTCTCTTTTCTCTCCGATTTAAATGGTTGTGTTTCTCTTTTATTAACTAACATCCCTCCCGCAGAGTCTCAGGATGATTTGTTCCTTTTCCTCCACACCCTGGTTAGACACTCTCTTACATTAATCTTACACACTCTCCTATTCTTCTTAAACCCTTATTCCCTTCCCACATAAATAGTTACACATGATATATTTATTTTCCTTTTTCTGATACCAGATCAGAGTTTGGACAATATTTTTAACAAGCTACTATTGTTGCCAGTTTGTTGTTGTTTTTACGTTTCTGTTAATCATTTTCTTCATTAATTGTTCATTTGCTTGAGGGCAATAGTGTAAAAAAAAAAAGCTTAACTAAGCTACCCAGCTTATCTGTTTTACCCTCAATAAAAAACATTCGTATTCGTATTCGTACTTTCGTATTCGTATTCTCTCTCTCTCTCTCTCTCTCTCTCTCTCTCTCTCTCTCTCTCTCTCTCTCTCTCTCTCTCTCTCTCTCTCTCTCTCTCTCTCTCTCTCTCTCTCTCTCTCTCTCTCTCTCTCTCTCTCTCTCTCTCTCTCTCTCTCTCTCTCCGATTTAAATGGTTGTGTTTCTCTTTTATTAACTAACATCCCTCCCGCAGAGTCTCAGGATGATTTGTTCCTTTTCCTCTACACCCTGGTTAGACACTCTCTTACATTAATCTTACACACTCTCGTATTCTTCTTAAACCCTTATTCCCTTCCCACATAAATAGTTACACATGATATATTTATTTTCCTTTTTCTGATACCAGAGCAGAGTTTGGACAATATTTTTAACAAGCTACTATGCCACCATGTCAACATTCTCAGTCTTCTGATCCCTCTTGATCTTTCCTTTCCCCCCCCCCCCCCCCCCCCCCCCCCATTCAGTGTCTCCCCTAAAACTATACCCTATAGTCAGAGTAGGAAAGACCACAGACGAGTCGACATTCCAGTGGGTTCACATCATTGACGTCCTACTGGGGGGATACCGGTTGGGGGGGGGGGGGGGGGTTCTTTCGTACAAATAGTTCCCTCACCTTCTGGAACTTCTGTGCTCGTGACTCCCTCTAACCTGTCACTCTTCGACTGCCTTTTCCCTTTTGCTTGCTATCATCTACACTCGTTCTTTCTTACTGGTCCATTCTCTAGACTTTGTTCTTGAAACTCTTAGAAAATATAAACTTCAGCCGAAGAGGGGTAGGCTGGGCTTAACTATTTTCTTAGGCGCATAACGGGCAGCATGACGCATCTGCACTCGTAGGGCAGGAAACTGTCTGAACGATCGACGAAAAATGAAAAAAAAAGAAGAAGAAGATCATTGAAGCCACCCAGGAACAGCCGACACAGCCACTAAAGGACAACCAGGGCCGATGTTTGGGTCTCTAATCATAGCTCTTTACTGGACAGTAGGTGACAGATCGCACCAACCACTTCTCGCACTTGCTCTGTCTGTCTGTCTGTTTGTATGTCTGTATGTTACTGTCTCTCTGTCGGTCTGTCTCTTTATCTCTGTCGGTCGGTCGGTCTTCTCTCTCTCTCTCTCTCTCTCTCTCTCTCTCTCTCTCTCTCTCTCTCTCTCTCTCTCTCTCTCTCTCTCTCTCTCTCTCTCTCTCTCTCTCTCTCTCTCTCTCTCTCTCTCTCTCTCTCTCAGATATATATGTCTGTCTCTCTCTCTCTATATCGCTGTCTCTGTCTCTTCTGTTTCTCTGTCTCTCTGTCTCTATTTCTCTCTGTCTTTGTCTCTCGGTCTCTCTCTCTCTCTCTCTCTCTCTCTCTCTCTCTCTCTCTCTCTCTCTCTCTCTCTCTCTCTCTCTCTCTCTCTCTCTCTCTCTCTCTCTCTCTCTCTCTCTCTCTCTCTCTCTCTCTCTCTCTCTCTCTAGCAGCTGGGCCAGATGGTTTCAGTGGAGAGTTTTATAAGTACTCGTGTCCATTAGTCGTTTCCTTTTTGACTAAACTTTTCAATAAACTTTTTAATTCTGGTACATTTCCGCAAACCTGGTCTGAGGCAATTATCCACCCACTACACAAGAAAGGTGATGTTAACTCACCTGATAACTACCGTGGCTTCTCACTATTAAATATCAACAGCAAATTATATACATGTATCTTAAACAAGCGGCTTACGACATGGGTAGAAGAACATAATTTACTTAGTGAATATCAAGCAGGTTTTAGAAGAAATTATAGCACTGTTGATCACATTTTCACCTTGCTAACACTAGTACAGAAACAACTATCTTCTAAACAAAAACTATATGCAGCTTTTATCGACTTTAGAAAAGCATTTGACCTTGTTAATAGAAGTCATCTTTGGGTAATACTTCAGAAATACGGGATTAAGGGTAAAATGTATAAAGCAGTAAAGAGTATATATGAAGTAGTGAAAGCCAGAGTTTGAGCTAATAATGATGTCACTGAAGCCTTTATATGCCCGCAAGGACTGAAACAAGGAGACAATTGTAGCCCTATTTTATTTGCACTATTCATAAACGAATTAGCTAATGATATTATGCTGTCGGGTAAACATGGAGTATCTTTATCCCCTGATGTTATACAGATCCTCATCATGTTATTTGCCGATGATGTCATTCTTCTTTCTATTACAGTAATTGGCCTTCAACGCCAACTAAATATTTTATACGAGACAGCTTGCAGGCTTAAACTTACTGTTAATCAAGATAAATCAAAGATAGTAGTATTTAGAAAGGGGGGTCACATTGCTTCTAGAGAAAAATGGTTCTATGGAGGGGTTCAATTGTAAATTGTAAATCAATATAAATATTTAGGTATAATTTTTTCGTCTGGTTTAACCTTTTCATATTCACTTGATGAGATGGCAATGAAAGCAAAGAAGTGTATGTTTGGAATTCTTAGGTTTCTTTGGTCATTAGGAGAAAATTCCCCAAGATTGTTTTTCAAAATGTTTGATACTCAAATTCAGCCCATTTTGTCATATGGCTCGGAAGTGTGGGGCCTAACTGCAGACCATACAGCTATTGAAAGAATACACCTACTTGCAATTAAACGTCTATTAAATATCAGCATCAAAACACCCAGTGCCTTAATATACTGTGAATCTAATCGATACCCTCTTTATGTTCAAACTTACACTAAATGTATTAAATATTGGCTGAAACTTACTCAGATGGACGAAAACCGCATTCCAAAGAAATCATGTAACATGTTGTACACACTTCATTGTAATGGTAAGACGAATTGGGTAACTAAGATTATGTATACATTATATAAATATGGTTTTGGATTTGTGTGGGAGAATCAAGGTGTAGAAAACATTAGGATGTTTGTATCCACCTTTAAACAAAGATTGATCGATTGCCATATCCAAGATCTTGACTCCATTATTGTTTCAAAAGAACGATTTCAGTTGTATTCAACATTCCGAACCTTGCAGGGCCCTCCTCATTATTTATGTGTGATTAAAAATCCCATATTAAGAAAGCACCTAACACGAGTCAGACTAGGAGTTTCTCAACTAAAAACCCACAGGTCAATATACTTCAAGACAGAAAGAAAAACTGACTACTCATTTTGTCCAAACACCCCTGAATCAGAATTACATTTTATTTTAGTGTGTCCACGATATAAGCAATTAAGAGAAATGTACATTCCCAACAAATATTATGCCCACCCAAATGCCTTCAAGCTTACCTTGATACTCTCTGACACAAGAATTTGTTTCAAACTTGCTCTATATTTGTCTAAAGCATTTGCTGTAAGAAATACTAGTATTCCATATGTCAGATGAAGGGCAACATATATTGTGTGGTGTGTATGTCTTGCTTTACCCATCCCCTCCACCCATTTAAGCCTTCAATATAAATATAAGTGAATATAAGTCATAATGTAAAATGTTTAAAGCAGTTCAGAGTAAGTTAACAGTTAAGACGCGTGCTCTTTGTATTTTTATGCTCGCTGTATCTTTTGAGTGGCTTTTTGAAAAAGGCTTCGTTTATATTGTTTGTATTATATTTTGTTTATATGAACCTATTGATATGCGGTGTTTAAAAGTAAAGTACGCCGCTTTGAGGTTGGATTGGCTGTGTTCATCAAATAATAACCATCTTCTCCCACTGTTTCCCAACCAATCAACCAATACGAGAGAAAAAAAAGATATTGTGCATGCGTGCGTGCGTTGATGTGTGCGAACGTGTGTGTGTGTGCGTGTGCGTGTGCGTGTAAGTGTATGTGTGCGTGTGCGCGTGCGAGACACATAGAGGAATGAAATGTGTATAATTATGAAATTATTTCCTCCCATTCCTCACTTAATTATTGCACGTGGTAATTTTTGTTAATGTAAGATACAACAGCTGACAATAGTTTATGTCGCTGCTCGTAATACTTCATACCATTTATGTATTGTTCCTTCCACTTCCCTTTCTTATGCCTTGCTATGTGTTCCCTTGGTTGGTTTACTTTGGATTGGGTTCGATCATTATTGTTTACTTTTTATGTTTATTTTTATTTTCCCTTATCTATGAATGATCAATGTATCTACACCAACACCCCTTCCCCTCACCTCCCCTTCTTGATACGGGCAGATGGCCTAATCATTAAAAATGTTCTGAGTTCTGAGTTCTGAGTCTCTCTCTCTCTCTATTTCTCTCTCTCTCTCTCTCTCTCTCTCTCTCTCTCTCTCTCTCTCTCTCTCTCTCTATCTCTCTCTCTCTCTTTCTGTCTCTCTCTCTTAATAGCAGCAAACCCAATAAAACAGACCACAAAGGTGACCCCCCCCCCCCCCCCAACACACATACACACATATCAGTTTACTGATAGTCAGAATACAAAGAGGAAAACCAAAATACCTTACACACAGACATAGCAGAAAGTGGACTGGGGGATAGATTAAATAAGATTGATGTAGACATTGATACAGATCTTGATATTTTTAACAATTGTATCAAAGTAGCCGGTAAGTGTATGCTGAAGACAGTAGTATTTGATAACATAAGAAAGAAGCCATGGTTTGACAAAGAGTGTTTTGAGAAAAGACGTGAAGTAAGACTGGCTTTAAGATCTTTCCAAAGGGTTAAGAGTAGTGAAGACAACTATGCTGTAAATAATGGTTTAAGCAAACAGGTCATTTTTGATTATCTCAGACGCGTTTATGTTGATTTGAGAAAACGATATAAAAAGTTTCTTAGCTTTAAAATGATTGATTATATACAGTCAGTTATAGACACTCTTACTAATAGTGGCAATGATGCTAAAACATTTTGGAGTACTGTGAAATCAGTGCTAGTTTCTAAAGAAGTTAAGCATAATTCTATTTCTCCTGATGCTTGGCTTCGTCATTTTAGCAATGTATTTAACTCTAATTATTCTGATAACACTGTCTCATTGAATGATGATATTTTGAACGATGACTTACCTCAAGATTTGAATTTAGATTGTGCTTCACTGGATAGTCCTATAGAACAATGGGAAGTTGAAGCTGCTGTTAAAAAACCTTAAATGTGGCAGAGCAGCTGGTGATGACGGATTAAGTGAAGATTTTTTTAAATACTCATCACCATGTGTCATATCATTTTAATGAATTACTTTAATAAACTTTTTGACTCTGGTAGCTTCCCTAAAAGTTGGTGTCATTCTGTTATTTTACCTGTGTATAAAAAAGGCGATCCTAAATGCCCTGACAACTATAGGGGTATTTCGTTATTAAATGTTTCAAGTAAGTTATATAGTTATATTATTAATAATAGACTCACTAAATGGATAGAAGTTAATGGTGTCATTGATTCTTCTCAGGCTGGATTTAGACGTGATTATAGTACTACAGACCACATTTTTACTCTTCTGGCCCTTGTTCAAAAACAGTTACTCAACCATAGCAAATTATGTCGCATTTATAGATTTTAAAAAGGCCTTTGATCTTGTAAATAGACAGTATCTGTGGATGATATTAAGAAAAAAAGGTATCAAAGGCAAAATGTACAATAATATCAGAAGTATGTATGAAAGTGTGATAGCGAGTGTGACAGTAAAGAGTGAGTGTATTGATTCGTGGCCTGAAACAAGGTGAAATTTGTAGCCCTATTTTATTTTCTATATTTATTAATGAACGTGCTCTGGATATCATTCATAAAGGCAAACATGGCGTAACTCTAACTCCTGATTTACTTGAAATTTTAATTCTTCTTTTTTTGCTGATGATGCTCTGCTGCTGTCCTTTTCTGTTATTGGTACATGGTCTGCAACGTCAGTTGAATATTTTGAATGAAGCTTCGGAGAGAATGGGTTTGACTGTTAATTCAGATAAAACTAAAATAGTCGTTTTGGGCAAAGGTGGGTATATTGCAGCAAATGAGAATTGGTTTCTTGGTAATACAAAGTTAGAAGTAGTTAATCAGCATAAGTATCTTGGCACAATGTTTTCTTCATTTCTCACTTTTTCTTATACAATGATAGACAGAGCAATAAAGGCGAAGAGAGCTGTTGTTTGTATACAAAAAATGTTATGGTCTCTAGGCGAGGTAAATCCTAAAATATTTTCTAAGTTATTTGATAGTCAGGACTTTCCTATGCTAACCTACGGTTCAGAAGTCTGGGGTCTGATTGCTGACCAAATTGTCATTGAACGAGTTCACCTTTTCGGTTTAAAAATATCGTTGAATGTTAGTATCAAGACACCAAATACCCTCGTTCATGGTGAATGTGGGAGGTATCTTCTCTACATTCATACGTACACAAGATGTATAAAATACTGGCTAAAAATATTAAGATTGTATGATGATCGTAATATCCCTTTAAAATCTTATATATAATATGCTGTTAACCTTACTTTGCAATAACAAAAATAACTGGGTTTCTGCTATGTGCTTTGCTTTGTATAGATATGGATTTGGCTATGTGTGGGAACAACAAGGAGTTCAGAACATTGGGATTTTTCTTCGTGAATTCAAACAAAGATTAATTGATTGTTACATACAAGGTTGGGAGTCTGAACTATCAAATAAAAGTCGCTATTCATTCTTTGCTTCTTTCAAACAATCTTTTTGTGCATCTCAGTACTTATTAGATGTTAAGCAGTTGTATTGAGGAAGACTTTATCTAGATTTAGACTTGGTGTGTCAGCTTTGCACACCCACAAATATCGTTATTCAAGAAATGTTGGTCTTGATTGTCCATTTTGCAAAGGTTCAACTGAAACTGAAATACATTTTGTATTAATTTGCTCTAAATATTTAGTACTTAGAGAAAAGTTGATCCCTAAAACATATTGTAATCATCCTTCTGCTTTTAGGCTAGTTTTGCTGATGTGTGACTCTAGATGCATATTTAGCCTTGCAATGTACTTGTCTGATGCACTTAGAATTCGTAATGAAACAATGTAATATTTTCTGCTATTATCTTGATACTGTTTGTTATGTTTATCTGTTTGAATTGTGAAGATTTCCCATTGTTACCCCTTCCCTCATGGTATGGGCAGATGGCCTGATCATTAAACAGTTGTTCATTGTTCATTGTTGTTTTATCTCTCTCTCTCTCTCTCTCTCTCTCTCTCTCTCTCTCTCTCTCTCTCTCTCTCTCTCTCTCTCTCTCTCTCTCTCTCTCTCTCTCTCTCTCTCTCTCTCTCTCTGCTAAATGGGGACTATTTCAGCAATAACAAAGCGGATATGCATGCTGAAATGACACGGATACACCCGCAAGTGCTGATGGGACCCAGAGACCCACCAGCCACGCCTGTCCTATCAACACGAGAGCAGCCCTGCTCGATCCCTGGAAGTCCGTGTTTTGTTACTGGGGAGCAGACATTTGTTTTGGAAATGATCAAACACTGGTAGAACACTCTCATGATTTACGAAGTTTTAAGACACGCTAAGCGCGTAGCACGGAACAGGGCGAGATAATAGATTACCGTTGGGATTACATCGCGGAATTCCTTTTCTAATAGGCTCTGGTGGAATCTCAAGGCAAACATTTCAATACGTTATTGGCAGCCATCTTGACTGCAATGTTTGCACGTCGGTTAGTATGGGTAAAGGGGGTAGCCTTACACGAATTATTGTCTGTTTGCGTTCATTTATCTACCCTTCTGTCTGTTCTAATTTGCTGTCTTATTAAAGTAATGATTACAGAAATAATCCATGCCCTGGTCCAATTTTTCCTCGGTTGACGACGTGTCCTGGCCTGACTTGACGGAAGAAAATATCGTGACGTTGATTATTGTCGTGCTTGTAGTTGGTTTTCGAACAGAGAGACTGACATGGTTGTGGATCTTATGCCAATGACTTTGAATAACTTCGCGTGTTAAAATTGCCCATCAGATATCCGATTTAATTTTACACTCCCCGCATATCGCGTCGTACTGCTATTATGGACTAAAAGCTTAAATGTGTCCCAGCACCACGAAAGGGACATTAAGTCGCTCAGCTAGTTTCTCACAACAGGTTTGCAAAGTAAAAAAAATCTCATTTTTTATCAGTTTTGAGTCATAGGTATTTATATGTTCTCTAATATCTTATCTTATCTTCTAATATCTTATCTTATCTGGTCACTAAATGCTCTTAAACGTGCTTTAAAAAAAGAGTAGGTCAATGCATTTTCTACAGCTAGGCTAGATTTTCGAATGTTTTCTCAAAATGGCCGACTCTCAACCTACCAACTTTAAATGCTTATACCTCTGGAACGGAAAACGATACAAGAATGTTTTTTTGTGTCATTAGAAAGAAAATTGTTTGCAGTTACCAACTGTGACATTTTGTCAGAATGGTCAGTTTGAAACTCAATGTTCCTTCCGTGGTGCTGGTTCACAAATAGCAACCATTCATTCATTCATTCATTCATTCATTCATTCATCCCTCTCTCACGCTCTCACTTTGTCCGGTTTTCCTTATTTCTTTCAATCTCCCGGACATACCGAACCGCATAAGCAAATACTTGCTAAAGCTCATACATCAAAATTAGACATAGCTGACTTATGCAGATATGGTTGACATTGCCAAATTACAGCGATACCTTTTTTTCCATTATTATTTTAGCACCACAAAAAATGTCATCTACTCAACTTCGTTATGCAAATGTATCTCATGCATTTCAACGACAGTTTAAAAAAAGAGAGAGATAATCACGGGAAAGAAATAAAATGGGAAAATAGTGTCATGAAAGTTGAGGCATTTTATTATAGTTTTTGTTGTTGTTGAGAGTTGGATTGGCAACCCCTAGCAATCCGTAGGACAATATTACCACTGCATATAAATGATATAAGATGAGGAACAACTGGGGTTGAAGCAAACAGGGTCAATGTGGTTTTTGTTATTTCTTGCTAATGTCATCGTCGTCG
>CM065696.1:8715698-8730698 GCA_017654935.2 Phymorhynchus buccinoides | reverse complement strand
ACTCCCATGTTCCCTCTGTCTCTACCCATCACTTGCTGCTGCCGGAATGACACTCTACCTGTCTGGCTGTCTGTCTGTATGTATGTATGTATGTATGTATGTATGTATGTATGTATGTATGTATGTATGTATGTATATATCTGTCTGCCTGTCTCTCTATGTCTATCTATCTGTCTCTATATCTGTGTGTTTCCATGTCTGATTCTCTGACCTTAAGTTACTCCCCTGTTTCCTCTGTCTGTACCTATCGCTTACAGCTGTCTAAATGACACTCTGTCTGCTGTCTGTCTATATCTGTCTGTCTGTCTGTCTTTCTATGTCTGTCTGTCTGTCTTTCTATGTCTGTCTGTCTGTCTGTCTGTCTACGTCTGACTGTCTTTCTATGTCTGTCTGTCTGTCTATGTCTGTCTGTCTTTCTATGTCTGTCTGTCTGTCTCTATGTCTGTATATGTATGTATGTCTGTATATCTCTCCGTGTCTGTCTATGTCTGTCTGTCTATGTCTGTCTATGTCTGTCTATGTCTGTCTATGTCTGTCTATGTCTGTCTAAGTCTGTCTGTCTGTCTGTCTAAGTCTGTCTGTCTGTCTCTCTCTGTCTGTCTATGTCTGTCTATGTCTGTCTATGTCTGTCTATGTCTGTCTATGTCTGTCTGTCTGTCTGTCTCTGTCTGTCTGTCTGTCTGTCTGTCTGTCTGTCTGTCTGTCTGTCTGTCTATTTATGTGTGTGTTTATGTCTGATTCTTCCCTTGTTTCCTATGGTTGTACTCATCACCTGCTGCTGCCTGAATGACACTCGGTTTACCCGTGTGTCCTTCTGTCTGTGTCTGTCTGTCTGTCTGCCTGTGTCTGTCTATGTCTATGTCCTTGTGTCTTCATGTCTGATTCCCTCCCTTTACGTCACTCCCCTGTTTCCCCTGTCTGTACTCATCACTTGCTGCTGCCTGAATGACACTGTCTGTCTGTCTGCCAGTCTGTCTGACTGTATGCATGCATGTGTCTCTATGTCTGTCTGTCTTTCTATGTTTGGATATCTCTTTGTGTTTTCATACATGTTTGATTCTTCCCTTTTATGTCATTCCCCTCTTTCCATAACTTACTGTTGTTTGCATCACACTATGTCTATCCGTCTGTCTGTCTGTCTCTGTCTGTATGTCTGCATATCTCTTCATATCTTCTTTCTGATTCTTCTTCTATTTGACATCATCCCACCACCCCTCTTTTCTCTGTCTGCGCACATCATATTTCGCTGTCTGGATGACTCTTCATCTGTCTGTCTCTGTCTGTCTGTCTGTCTGTTCATCTCTGTCTGTATGTTTGTGTATCTCTTCATCACTTACTGCTACCTGGGTGACACTATCTTGTTCCGTCTGTCCGTAGGTCCATGTCTGTATGTCGGTGTATCTCTTCATATCTTCATTTCTTCTTCTTTCAGTTACCCACCACCCCTCTTTCCTCTGTCTGCTCACATCACATTGTGTTGCCTGGATGACTCTTCGTCTGTCTGTGTGTTTGTTTATTTGTCTGTTTGTCTCTGTTTGTCTCCTTGTACCGTCATGTCTGATTCTCCCTCTCGATGTCATTTTTCTGTTTCGTATGTCTGAACTATCACATCTCGCTGCTTCAATGACCCATTGTCTGCCCATCTGCCTACCTTTATGTCTGTCTGTCTTATTTTAGTCTGTCTGGCTATGTCTGTATCTTTATCTCTGTAACCTTTTCCCCCCGTACCCAGTGGGTGAAATTGCACCCATACTTTTACTTTTTGCTTCACATTGTCCAAACCGTTCATATAATCTTGCTGAAATTTTCTGACTTTGCCAATGAAAGATTCGAGCATGGACAACCCAAACATCAAGGGTATATACAGGGTATATAGATGCTTGGGTTTTTTTGGGGGGACAACCGGTGTGTTTGTGTGTGATGCTGAGTGAAAAGAATAGATGTGATTGGATTGAGACTCGTCGACTCAATAAATCGGGTATTAAGATAAAAAAAAACAAAAACAAAAAACACAAAAAAACAACAACATCAAGATGTTTCTGGAAACAACAAGCGAGTGAATAAACAACAAAATTGTCGTTTAAGTCACCCTCCTGTTTCTTCTGTCTTTACCATCACGTGCTGCTGCCTGAATGATTCCCTGTCTTTCTGCATGTCTATATATGTCTTGCATTGTGTCTTTTCCCCCCATTCTTTCTCTGTCTGTCTGTTTCTCAATGTGTGCCTGTGTGTTTCTCTTGCACACAGTCTGTCTATCTGTCTGCTTCCTTGTCTTTCGCTGTTTCTCTCTGTTTGTCTGTCTGTCTGTCTCCCTCTGTCTGTCTGTCTCTATGTCTGTATATGTATGTACGTCTGTCTATCTCTCCGTGTCTGTCTATGTTTGTCTCTCTATGTCTGTCTATGTCTGTCTATCTGTCTAAGTCTGTCTGTATGTCTGTCTGTCTAAGTTTGTCTGTCTGTGTCTCTATGTCTGTCTATGTATGTCTGTCTGTCTGTCTATATCTGTCTGTCTGTCTCTCTGTCTGTCTCTCTGTCTGTCTGTCTCTCTGTCTGTCTCTCTCTCTATCTCCTCTATGTGTGTGTTTATGTCTGATTCTTCCCTTGTTTCCTATGGTTGTACTCATCACCTGCTGCTGCCTGAATGACACTCGGTTTACCCGTGTGTCCTTACATCTTCTGTCTGTGTTTGTCTGTCTGTCTGCCTGTGTCTGTCTATGTCTATGTCCTTGTGTCTTCATGTCTGATTCCCTCCCTTTACGTCACTCCCCTGTTTCCCCTGTCTGTACTCATCACTTGCTGCTGCCTGAATGACACTGTCTGTCTGTCTGCCAGTCTGTCTGACTGTATGCATTTATCAGTTGTGTCTCTAGTTCTGTCTGTCTTTCTATGTTTGGATATCTCTTTGTTTTTTCATACATGTTTGATTCTTCCCTTTTATGTCATTTTCCCCTCTTCTACCTCTGTCTATTTGCCTGGTTATGTAATTAAATGGAGCACTATGTCTATCCGTCTGTCTGTCTGTCTCTGTCTGTATGTCGTGCGTGCATATCTCTTCATATCTTCTTTCTGATTCTTCTTCTATTTGACATCATCCCACCACCCCTCTTTTCTCTGTCTGCGCACATCATATTTCGCTGTCTGGATGATTCTTCATCTGTCTGTGTCTGTGTCTGTCTGTCTGTCTGTTCATCTCTGTCTGTATGTTTGTGTATCTCTTCATCACTTACTGCTACCTGGGTGACACTATCTTGTTCCGTCTGTCCGTAGGTCCATGTCTGTATGTCGGTGTATCTCTTCATATCTTCATTTCTTCTTCTTTCAGTTACCCACCACCCCTCTTTCCTCTGTCTGCTCACATCACATTGTGTTGCCTGGATGACTCTTCGTCTGTCTGTGTGTTTGTTTATTTGTCTGTTTGTCTCTGTTTGTCTCCTTGTACCGTCATGTCTGATTCTCCCTCTCGATGTCATTTTTCTGTTTCGTATGTCTGAACTATCACATCTCGCTGCTTCAATGACCCATTGTCTGCCCATCTGCCTACCTTTATGTCTGTCTGTCTTATTTTAGTCTGTCTGGCTATGTCTGTATCTTTATCTCTGTAACCTTTTCCCCACGTACCCAGTGGGTGAAATTGCACCCATACTTTTACTTTTTGCTTCATATTTTCAAAACCGTTCATATAATCTTGCTGAAATTTTATGACTTTGCCAATGAAAGATTCGAGCATGGACAACCCAAACATCAAGGGTATATACAGGGTATATAGATGCTTGGGTTTTTTTGGGGGGACAACCGGTGTGTTTGTGTGTGATGCTGAGTGAAAAGAATAGATGTGATTGGATTGAGACTCGTCGACTCAATAAATCGGGTATTAAGAATAAAACAAAAACAAAAACAAAAAAACACAAAAAAAACAACAAACATCAAGATGTTTCTGGAAACAACAAGCGAGTGAATAAACAACAAAATTGTCGTTTAAGTCACCCTCCTGTTTCTTCTGTCTTTACCATCACGTGCTGCTGCCTGAATGATTCCCTGTCTTTCTGCATGTCTATATATGTCTTGCATTGTGTCTTTTCCCCCCATTCTTTCTCTGTCTGTCTGTTTCTCAATGTGTGCCTGTGTGTTTCTCTTGCACACAGTCTGTCTATCTGTCTGCTTCCTTGTCTTTCGCTGTTTCTCTCTCATTTGTTTGTCTGTCTGTCTCTCTCTGTCTGTCTCCCTCTCTCTGTCTGTCTCTCTGTCTCTCATCTGCATGTCTCATCTCTCTCTCTCTCTCTCTTCTCGTCTCTCTTCTCTCTCTCTCTCTCTCTCTCTCTCTTTCTGGTTCATCTCTCTCTCTCTCTCTCTCTCTCTCTCTCTCTCTCTCTCTCTCTGTCCTCTCTCTCTCTCTCTCTCTCTCTCTCTCTCTCTCTCTCTCTCTCTCTCTCTCTCTCTCTCTCTCTCTCTCTCTCTCTCTCTCTCTCTCTCTCTCTCTCTCCGCCTCTCTCTCATTTTCTTTGCATTTATCAGTTTTGTTTTTAGTTCGTGTCTAAAACTTAATTAAGTAGCCTAATTGACACACATACTGTTCAAGGTTTTTCACTCTAATTTGACTTTATAAGTGGTTTATTTGTTTTTATTTCAAACAATACAACATTTTGCTCCTTCGTTCTACCTCTGTCTATTTGCCTGGTTATGTAATTTAATTGGAGCGAATGTGTGTCTGTGTGTGTGTGTGTGTCCTGTGTGTGTACGTGCGCATGCGTGTGTGTGTACGTGCGTATGTGTGTGTACGCGTGCGTGAGTGCATTGTGTGCGTGCGTGCATGCGTAACCCATTGCGTGCGTGCGTGCGTGTGTGTGTGTGTAACGTGTTGCGTCTGTATGTGTGTGTGCGTGTATGCGTGCGTACGTGAGTGCGCGTGTGTGTGTTATGTCCAAAGGTGTATGTGTGTGTTATGTATGTATGTGTGTGTATGTGTTTGTGTGTGTGTGTGTGTGTGTGTGTGTGTGTGTGTGTGTGTGTGTGTGTGTGTGTGTGTCCAAAGGTGTGTGTGTGTGTGTGTGTGTGTGTCCAAATGCACAATGTCCGCTTAACCCATTGTGTCCAGTTCCGCTGCTTGAGGAAGGGGCTTTCGGTGTTGTTGTTTTTGTTTTTAGTTTTTTGCTTGTTTGATTTGGTCTATTTGGTTTTTACTTTTCACGTGGGCGTGAACTAAGCTTTTGTTTTATCTATTGTGTATATTATCAGAAGAAACGCTGCGCGCATGCATGTATGTCCAAAGGTGTGTGTGTGTGTGTGTGTGTGGTGTGTGTGTGTGTGTGTGTGTGTGTGTGTGTGTGTGTGTGTAACTGTATGTCCAAAGGTGTGTGTGTAACCCATTGTGTGTGTGCATGTGTGTGTGTGTGTGTGTGTGTGTACCAACACTGTGTGTGTGTGTGTGTGTCCAATATTTACCAACACTAACCTTAACTCATTATGTCCAAAGGTACCTCACTAACTCTCTCTCTCCTCTCACTCTTCTCATTCTCTCCAAAGGTACCAACTCTCTCTCTCTGTCCTCAACTCTCTTCTCATTATGTCCTCAACTCTCTTCCCATTATGTCCAAAGGTACCAACACTAACCTTAACTCATTATGTCCAAAGGTACCAACTCTCTTCTCATTATCTCCTCTCTCTCTTAACTCTTATGTCCTCTCTCTCTAACCTTCTCATTCTCTCCAAAGGTACCAACACTCTTAACTCATTATGTCCAAAGGTACCAACACTAACCTTCTTATGTCCAAAGGTACCAACACTAACCTTCTCTCATTCTGTCCAAAGGTACCAACACTCTTAACTCTATGTCCAAAGGTACCTCTCTCTCCTTAACTCATTATGTCCAAAGGTACCAACACTAACCTTAACTCCATTCTCAAAGGTACTCTCTCATTCAAGTCCAAATGTACCAACACTAACCTTAACCCTCTATGTCCTCTCATTATCTCTCTAACCTTAACTCATTGTGTCCAAAGGTACCAACACTAACCTTAACCCATTATGTGGGGGTACCTGCACTTTAACCCATTGTGCGCTTGGGTTCAGTTGCGTAACCCAATGTTCTGTTTTAACCCATTTGAGCTGTCCAAATGTATCAACATTAATTCACTGTTTATGGTTTACGTGCACCACGGATGTCTATCCATGTTTTTTTACAATAAATTGTGTGACTTGTGACAACACTGACCTTAACCCATTATGTCCAAAGGTACCAACACTAACCTTAACCCATTATGTCCATAGGTATCAACACTAACCTTAACCCATTATGTCCAAAGGTACCAACACTAACCTTAACCCATTATGTCCAAAGGTACCAACACTAACCTTAACCCATTATGTCCAAAGGTACCAACACTAACCTTAACCCATTATGTCCAAAGGTACCAACACTAACCTTAACCCATTATGTCCAAAGGTACCAACACTAACATTAACCCATTATGTCCAAAGGTATCAACACTAACCTTAACCCATTATGTCCAAAGGTATCAACACTAACCTTAACCCATTATGTCCATAGGTACCAACACTAACCTTAACCCATTATGTCCAAAGGTACCAACACTAACATTAACCCATTATGTCCAAAGGTACCAACACTAACCTTAACCCATTATGTCCAAAGGTACCAACACTAACCGTAACCCATTATGTCCAAAGGTACCAACACTAACCTTAACCCATTATGTCCATAGGTACCAACACTAACCTTAACCCATTATGTCCAAAGGTACCAACACTAACCTTAACCCATTATGTCCAAAGGTACCAACACTAACCTTAACCCATTATGTCCATAGGTACCAACACTAACCTTAACCCATTATGTCCAAAGGTACCAACACTAACCTTAACCCATTATGTCCAAAGGTACCAACACTAACCTTAACTCATTATGTCCAAAGGTACCAACACTAACCTTAACCCATTATGTCCAAAGGTACCAACACTAACCTTAACCCATTATGTCCAAAGGTACCAACACTAACCTTAACCCATTATGTCCAAAGGTACCAACACTAACCTTAACCCATTATGTCCAAAGGTACCAACACTAACCTTAACCCATTATGTCCAAAGGTACCAACACTAACCTTAACCCATTATGTCCAAAGGTACCAACACTAACCTTAACCCATTATGTCCAAATGTACCAACACTAACCTTAACTCATTATGTCCAAAGGTACCAACACTAACCTTAACCCATTATGTCCAAAGGTACCAACACTAACCTTAACCCATTATGTCCAAAGGTACCAACACTAACCTTAACCCATTATGTCCAAAGGTACCAACACTAACCTTAACCCATTATGTCCAAAGGTATCAACACTAACCTTAACCCATTATGTCCAAAGGTACCAACACTAACCTTAACCCATTATGTCCAAAGGTACCAACACTAACCTTAACCCATTATGTCCAAAGGTACCAACACTAACCTTAACCCATTATGTCCAAAGGTACCAACACTAACATTAACCCATTATGTCCAAAGGTACCAACACTAACATTAACCCATTATGTCCAAAGGTACCAACACTAACCTTAACCCATTATGTCCAAAGGTACCAACACTAACCTTAACCCATTATGTCCAAAGGTACCAACACTAACCTTAACCCATTATGTCCAAATGTACCAACACTAACCTTAACCCATTATGTCCAAAGGTACCAACACTAACCTTAACCCATTATGTCCAAAGGTACCAACACTAACATTAACCCATTATGTCCAAAGGTACCAACACTAACCTTAACTCATTATGTCCAAAGGTACCAACACTAACATTAACCCATTATGTCCAAAGGTACCAACACTAACCTTAACCCATTATGTCCAAAGGTACCAACACTAACATTAACCCATTATGTCCCAGGTGAACGTGTTTTTCGGGCCGTGCTGCGACTACGCTGCAGCCCCGGTTGGCAGACAACTGCACTACTGGCAGCTGCCCATGCTGACCGCAGGGGCCATCGCCAGAGATTTCTCCCTGGGAAAGTGGGGGAACTTTGACCAGATCACACGAGTGGGCACCAGCGTCAGCTCTATTGTGCACTTTATTTTGGAGGTGAGACAGCTGAGAGAGAGAGAGGGGGGAGGGTAGAGAGAGAGGAGGAGATAGAGAGGTGAGGAGAGAGAGAGAGAGATGGAGAGATAGGGAGAGAGAGAGAGAGAGAGAGAGAGGGAGAGAGAGAGAGTGGGGGGGAGAGAGATGCACGTGAAATATATACTTTATTTTAGATGTGTGTATGTGTGTGAGAGAGAGAGAGAGAGAGAGAGAGAGAGAGAGAGAGAGAGAGAGAGAGAGAGAGAGAGAGAGAGAGAGAGAGAGAGAGAGAGAGAGAGAGAGAGAGAGAGAGAGAGAAGAGAAGAGAGAGAGAGCTGAGAGAGAGAGAGAGAGAGAGCGAACGAATGAACGAACGAATGTTTGGGTTTTGTATTGAGGGAAAGCAGAATAAGCGCAATAACCGGGCTTTTTTTTTCATCCGGCCCTCCGAACAAAAGAACAGAAATTAAAACAAATACAAATGAAAAAAAAAGACACCGCAAAATACAAGAAAAAACAACAATCTTAAATCAAGGTCGTAAACGGACGCACTGTGCAAGGCATACAAATAAGATAAATTACATAAATTAAAGAGAGAGACTGAGACAAGGACAGACAGATAGACAGACAGACAAACATATAGACAGACAGACAGATAGACAGGGAGCGACAAGAGAGAGGGAGGTCAAAATAAAAGAAATGATGGAAGAAATGAAGTAATACATGCAGTAAAAAAAATAATGCATAATAAATACAATGTACATATAAGAAGACATAACACATAAGCATAAACAAATGAGATATTTAGAAAAGGATACAAAGTAGACATTCTTTGATATTATGAGCTGGAGTATTCGTTCATGGGTATTTGATGATGTATTCTTGTGAATGTGTTTAGACAAACATGAACGTTCATTTGGGAAGAAATATATTTCCAGAGGTGACCCCTGCATATTGTAAGCTAAGTTTGAATAAATCTAATTTTGGAAGTGGTAACATCAGTCTATGAGGAAAACGTTTCATGATGAATTGATTTAGTTGCAGAGAGAGAGAGAGAGAGAGAGAGAGAGAGAGAGAGAGAGAGAGAGAGAGAGAGAGAGAGAGAGAGAGAGAGAGAGAGAGAGAGAGAGAGAGAGAGACGAGAGAGAGAGAGAGAGAGAGATGAGAGAGAGAGAGAGAGAGAGAGAGAGAGAGAGAGAGAGAGAGAGAGAGAGAGAGAGAGAGAGAGAGAGAGAACGAACAAACAAGAAGAAGAAGAAGAAGGAGAAGAAGAAGAGGAAGAAGAAATAAGGAGAAAAAGAAGAAAAGAAAATAATAATAATAAGAAGAAGACTCTTTCCTCCATCCTTTCGTTCTTCATTTATCTATAATTTTATATTAGGTTTTTTTTATTGCTTTAAATTCTATATCAATTTCAGCTTTAATGTCTGAGTTTATGTAATGTAATAGTATCTACTCTATCACCACAGGTGATGCGAGAATTCGGGTGGAAGCGAATCAAGCCCGTGTACGAACCTTCAGCCCAGAACATGGTGGGGGACAAAGTGTGTCACATCATTGTGGACGGCTTGCATTACGGATTCAAGGAGCAGGACCTCATTCCGGACATCGAGCAGGACTACGAGAAGTTTGAGAAGATCGACGACATCATCCACAGACTGCCTGAGGAGATCGGGGACGAGAGAGAGAGCGAGCGAGAGCTGAGAGTGATAAGAGAGAGAGAGAAGAGAGATAGAGAGAGGAGAGAGGGAGTGACGGAGAGAGGAGAGAAGGAGGATGGGGAGGGTGGCGAGAGGGAGAGATGAGAGCAGAGAGAGAGATTAGATCGAGAGGAGGGTGGAAGAGAGGGGGAGAGGAGAGAGGAGAGAGAGGAGGAAAGAGAGAGAGAGATGGAGATGGGAGGTAGAGAGAGGGAGTGAGGATCGTGAGAGGTCGAGAGAGAGAGGAGTGATAGTGAGAGAGAGAGACCTGTGAGGGAGGCGCGAGATGTCGACGATGAGATGATAGAGAGAGAGCAGAGTGGCGTGTGCGAGAGAGAGAGAGAGAGTGAGAGAGAGAGAGGAGACGACTGAGGGGAGATGAGAGAGAGGGAGAGAGATGGTTGGAGAAGAGAGGGGAGAGAGGGAGAGAGACGAGCAGAAGGAGAACGTGGGGGAGAGTGGATGCGGAGAGAGGACGGCTGAGAGGGAGAGGATGGAGACGAGATGAGAGTGAGGAGAGGAGAAAAAGAGGCGGAGAGGAGAGAAAGAGAGAGGAGGGGAGAGAGAGGGGGGAGAGAGAGAAGGAGCGGAGGGATCGAGGAGAGGGGAGAGAAGAGAGCGAGGAGGAGCGAAGAGAGATGGAGAGAGTGAGAGAGAGAGGAGAGAGTAGAGAGGGAAGAGAGAGTTGGAGAGAGAGAGAGAGAGAGAGAGAGCTAATGAGAGAGAGAGGAGACGATGAGAGAGTGAGAGAGAGAGAGAGGAGAGAGAGAGGAGGAGTAGAGAGAGAGCGAGAGAGAGAGAGAGAGAGAGAGAGAGAGAGAGAGAGAGTGAGGAGAGAGAGAGAAGAGGGGGAGAGAGAGGAAAGAGAGAGAGAGAGAGGGAGAGAGAGAGAGAGAGAGAGAGAGGGAGAGAGAGAGGAGATGAGAGAGGAGAGAGAGAGACGGAGAGAGAGATGAGAGAGAGAGAGAGAGAGAGGGAGAGAGAGAGAGAGAGAGAGGAGAGTTAGGAGAGAGAGAGAGAGAGATGAGGAGAGACGAGAGTGAGAGAGAGGAGAGGAGAGAGAGAGACGGGAGAGAGAGAGAGATAGTCGGAGTGAGAGAGAAGAGAGAGAGACAGAGAGAGGAGAGAGAGAGAGAGAGAGGAGAGAATTAAGATAGAGAGAGAGAGAGAAGGAGATGAGAGAGAGGACGAATCGGAGAGAAGATCGAGGGAGAGAGGAGAGGGAGGGGGAAGGGAGAGAGAGGAGGAGGAGGAGAGAGAGGAGAGAGGAGAGAGAGAGAGAGAGAGAGAGCGTAGGTTCGGAGAGAGAGTCAGCATCAAGAGGGAGGGAGAGACTGAGAGAGAGAGAGAGGGGAGATGAGATAGAGAGCTCGAGAGAGAGAGAGAGCAGGAGAGTTAAGAGAGAGAGCGAGAGAGAGAGTGAGAGAGTGCGGACAGAGAGAGCAGCATGAGAGAGAATGAGAGAGAGAGAGCGATGTGTGAGATGAGAGAGAGAGCGAGAGTAGGAGAGGAGAGAGAGAGACAGAGAGAGAGAGAGAGAGAGAGAGCGGAGGAGAGAGAGGAGAGAGAGAGAGAGGAGGGAGAGTGGAGGAGGGAGAGAGAGACGCAGAGGAGAGGGAGAGGAGAGAAGAGAAGAGAGGAGAAAGAGATGGAGGAGAGAGAGAGGAGCGATAGAGGAGAAGAGAGAGGAGAGAGAGAGAGGTGAGAGAGCATGCAGAGAGAGGAGGAGAAGAAAGGGAGGACGAGAACGTGAGACGGAGAGGATGAGAGAGATGGTGAGGAGAGAGAGAGAGAGAGATGAGACGAGAGAGGAGAGATGAGAGAGGGGGAGAGAGCAGATGAGAGAGAGAGAGAGGAGAGAGAAGAGAGAGAGAGAGAGAGAGAGAAGATGAGAGGATGTGAGGAGAGAGGAGAGAGAGAGAGAGGGAGAGAGAGAGAGAGAGAGAGAGAGAGAGAGAGAGAGAGTAGAGAAGAGAGAGAGAGAGAGAAGAGAGATAGAGAGGAGAGAGAGAGAGAGAGAGAGATGAGAGAGAGAGACGGAGAGAAGAAGGGGAGAGAGAGAGGAGAGAGACGAGAGAGAGAGAGAGAGAGGAGACGAGAGAGAGGGAGATGAGAGGGGAGGAGGGAGAGGAGAGCGAGAGACAGAGAGATGAGGAGGGAGAGAGAATGAGAGAGGAAGGGAGAGAGATGAGAGAGGAGGAGAGAGAGAGACGAGAGGGAAGAGAGAGAGAGGGAGAGAGGAGAGAGAGAGATGAGATGAGGAGAGGATCGAGAGAGGAGAGAGATCAGAGAAGAGAAGATTGACGGGGTCGAGAGAGGAGAGGAGAGAGAGAAGGAGAGAGAGAGAGAGACAGAGAGAGAGAGGGAGAGAGAGAGAGGAGAGAGCGGAGAGAGAGAGAGGGAGAAGAGAGAGAGAGAGATGAGGGACTTGAGCAGGAGAGGAGAGAGAGATCGGAAGAGATCAGGAGATTGGAAGAGAGAATGAGAGAGCGAGAGAGGAGAGAGAGAGAGAGAGAGAGGAGAAGAGAGAGAGGAGAGGAGAGGAAGAAACGGAGAGAGATAGAAGGAGAGAGAGAGGAGAGAGCGTGGAGAGTAGAGATGAGAGGAGAGGAAGAGAGAGAGAGGAGAGAGAAGGATTCTGAGAGGGGAGAGTGGATGGAGAGAGATCGAGAGAAGAGAGAGAGAGGGAGAGAGGAGAGAGCAGAGAGAGGATTGGTAGGGAGGAATGAGAGATGGAGAGAGAGACGAGAGACAGAGAGGACGAGTAGGGTGAGAGAGAGAGAGAGGATAGGCATGAGAGACGGAGATGAGAGAGAGGAGCCAGAGGAGAGAGAGAGAGAGATGATGATGAGAAGAGAGAGATGAGGGGAGGGATGAGAGAGAGAGGAGAGAGAGATGAGATCGAGAGCGAGGAGGAGATGAGAGAGGAGAGAGGGAGAGAGAGAGAGCGAAGGAGAGAGAGAGAGAGATGAGAAGGTAAGAGTAGGAGATGCTGCACCGAGAGAGTCGGAGATTGAAGGGAGAGCAAGGAGAGAGAGAGAAAGGAGACGGAGAGGGAGAAGAGAAGAGTGAGCGAGAGAGGAGAGAGAGAGAGAGAGGAGATGAGAGAGACAGAAAGAGAGAGTAGAGAGATGAGAGAGAGAGAGAGAGGAGAGATGGAGAGAGGGAGAGGGATAGAAGGAGAGACCGAGAGAGAGCTGAGAGACCGAGAGAGAGAGGAGAGATGGAAGGAGGCTGAGGAGAGACAGAGAGGAGAGAGAGAGGGAAAGTGAAAGATGGGACGAGAGACACGCGAGACAGACCGAGGAGTCGAGATGAGACGGATAGAAGAGAGTGAGAGAACGGACAGACCCAGACGCGATGAGAAGAGATAGGCCCGTAGAGTAGAGGATCAGAGAGAGGGCGAGACGAGAAGAGGAGACAGGAGAGAAGGGAGGGAGATGTCGCGGAGAGAGATGGAAGAGACGAGGATGACAATGTAGAGGAACGGGAATTTGAAAGAGAGGGAGAGAGAGGAGAGATGAGAGTGGGGGGAGAAGATGAGAGAGTGAGAGAGTGGAAAGAGAGGGAGAGAGGAGAGAGGAGGAGAGAGGGGCGAGATGATGAGAGAGAGAGGGTATATGAGAGCGAGACGGGGAGAGGTAGAGAGAGGAGAGAGACGAGAGAGGAGAGAGAGATAAGGAGAGGAGAGAGAGGGAGAGACGGCAGGAGACAGGAGATGAGGAGGAGAGAGAGGATAGAGAGACGAGAGAGAGCGGGGGCGGAGAGAGAGAGAGAAAGGAGGAGAGGAGAGTGGAGGAGAGAGGAGGGGACGGAGACAGGAGTAGGGGAGAGAGAGGGGTGAGAGAGATGGGAGATGAGACTGCTGAGAGAGAGCGGGATGGAAGGGGAGAGAGGGAGAGAGAGGTAGGATGATAGATGGAGAGATGGAGATGAGAGAGCGAGAGAGCGAGAGGGAGGTGAGGGAGGAGGCGGACGGAGAGAGCGGAGCGAGAGATATTGAGAGAGGAGGAGAGAGAGAGATGGAGAGAGGATCCGATGAGAGAGGGAGAGAGAGTGATTTAGGACTGAGGAGAGGGATGGGGAGCTGAGAGAGACGACCTGAGGAGATGACGAGTGAGAGAGAGAGAGAGAGAGAGGAGGGAGAGAGAGAGAGAGAGAGAGAGAGAGGGAGAGAGAGAGAGAAGATGAGAGAGGAAGAGAGAGAGAGAGAAGAGAGAGAGGAGAGAGGAGGAGGAGAGAGAGAGAGAGAGAGGAGAGACGATCGGAGGAGAGAGAGGAGAGAGAGAGGAGAGATATGGAGAGAGGAGAGAGGAGAGGAGAGAGAGATGAGAGGAGAGAGGGAGGGAGGTAGAGAGAGAGAGCGAGAGAGTGGTTTTGAGAGAGAGGAGACGTCGGAGAGGATTGAAGAGGAGAGAGAGAGAGAGACGAGGGAGAGAGAGATGTACGAGAGGTAGAGGCGAGCAGGGGGAGAGGAGAGAAGAGATGTAGATGGAATGAGAGAGAGAGAGGAGGAGAGAGAGAGGGAGAGGAGTGAGGAGTGGAGAGAGAGGAGATCGGAGAGAGGAAGAGAGAGAGAGACGAGGAGAGAGAGGAGATAGACGGGAGATGAGAGAAGCGAGAGAGAGAGACCGGAGGAGAGGAGAGAGGGTAGAGAGAGAGAGAGGGGACAGGGAGAGAGATGAGAGAGACTTCCCGAGGGAGGACGAGAGATAGAGAGAGAGAGTTTAGAGAGAGATTGAGAGATGGGAGAGAATGAGAGGGAGGAGAGAGAAGAGAGAGAGAGGAGAGAAGAGAGAGGAGAGAGAGAGAGGGAGAGAGAGAGAGAAGACGAGACAGAGAGAGACGAGATAAGAGAAGAGAGAGAGAGAGGAGAGAGGAGAGAGAGAGGATCGAGAGAAGAGAGAGGACAGAGAGAGTCTGGATGAGAGAGAGAGATAGCGAGATGAGAGGAGAGAGGTGGGGGAGAAAGAGAGAGAGAGGGGAGGGAGAGAGAGGAGAGAGGGAGAGAGAGAGATGAGAGAAGAGGAGAGAGAGTTGAGAGAGAGCGGAGAGGCCTGGAGAGGAGGTGAGAGAGGAGAGAGAGAGGAGAGGTGAGAGGAGAGAGAAGGAGATGAGTTGGGGGAGAGAGAGCGTGAGAGAGAGCAGAGGAGACAAGGGAGAGACAGAAAGAGAGAGAGAGGAGAGAGAGGGAGCGACAGATGAGAGATGAGTGAGAGAT
>CM065696.1:8708198-8710698 GCA_017654935.2 Phymorhynchus buccinoides | reverse complement strand
ATAATTTGATTGCTAAACTGGTTACATTTATCTTATGATGTACTTTGTATTCAGTGGTTATTGCTTATTATGTGGAAAATGCTAGCGTCCTTTGTTCATATGGGGCTTTGGCCTTTTTGTGAATAAAAAAATCAATTCAAATCATTTATTTCTCTCTCTCTCTTTCTCTCTCTCTCTCTCTTGAAAGGCTTCCACACAAAGCGTATTTGATGCTTTTAGAATTAGATAAATTAGGTAAACAATGCTGGGCTTCAAAGGTAAGGGGAATTTTGTGTTTGACAGGTTTTGGTTTTGTGTGGTATCAGGAAGGGGCTGGGCAAGTAAAAATGTTCTTGACTGAATTTAAACAAAGACTTATTGATATGTACATTCAAGAATGGACAGGTTCAATCAGAGATAGTGATAGATATGATAGCCATAGAACTTTTAAAAATGTATTTGAAAAGGAAAGATATCTTCTTGACATGGATACCTATTGCTTCCGCGTTGCTATTACTCAAGTAAGATTAAACGCTCTCCCACTTAACAACAATCTTCATCGCTATAACAACACAGGTAGGAATAAGATGTGCCCGTTTTGCAGAGACCAGACAGAAGACGAAGAGCACTTTTTGTTTAACTGTTCTTTCTACAGTGATTTGAGAAGTAAATTCCTGAAACAGTCAGCAACTCTCCCCAGTCACTTTATTCTTACAGCCACTAGTATATGTATGTCACAGATTCAACGTATCTCGGTTTGTGTTTCACGCAATTAACAGACGAAAAAAGGCTTTGCTTTTGTAAATATGTATGCTAATTCTGAATTGAAATACATAGTAGGCATATTAACTAGTTTGTTTATACATAGACCATAATTAAATGAGCTAACTTAATGATGTACTTAACATGAAATATGTAAGAAGTTAAATGTCATTATTTGATTTTGTGTACTGTATTCCTTTTGATTAGTTTAATTTCTGTGGATATTTGAATGACGTTTTTTTAATATAATTATTATAGTATTAATATACTAACCCTATCCCCTCCTCCCATAACAATGTATTGTGGCCCATGGCCGATGTACATTCACCCCTCTCTCTCTCTCAAAATAGTTCTGACTCTCTCCCCTCTGCACTCCCTGTTCTGAGTTCTGAGTTCTCTCTCTCTCATTCTCTCTCTCTCTCTCCTCTCTCTCTCTCTCTCTCTCTCCCTCTCTCCACTCTCTCTCTCTCTCTCCTCTCTCTCTCTCTCTCTCTCCCTCCCTCTGCCAGTTTGATTTCCCTCTGTTTCCATATATTGTCCAGTACACACGCACCCTCACTTCTCTCCATTTGACAAGTTCCCTGCCATTTTAGATTTGTATTCGTGTAATGAGTGCTTGTGCGCACGCAAATGTGTGTGTGTATAGGCTTGGCACTGCAAATGGGTGGGAGGGGTAGGGTGGGTGTGTACGTATGTGTGTGCACCTGTGTGTGTGTGTGTGTGTGTGTGTGTGTGTGTGTGTGATGTGTGTGTGTGTGTGTGTAGGTGTGTGTGTGTGTGTGTGTGTGCGTGCGCGCGCGCCCGCGCTTGCTAAAACTGGCTGAAGGCATTTTCTGCAGTATGATTATTTGATTTTGTTTTTTCTTATAGCGCAGGTACTTTTTGTGAGAACGTCGTTCTTGAAGATTATGATATGTATGAATGGGGCTGTTGCTAATGAGATTGAATATAAGCTTAGGAGCAATACAATCAAGTCTGTATCATTGTTAATTCTTCTGGTACCTAATGGTTGATCGATTTTGACGTGATTTTTGTCGCTCTATGTACCGTGTTTAGCTGCTTTATGTGCATTTTTGTTTCCTTTTCTTAATTAAATATGTTGTTTATAGCATTTTTGTTACTTATATTTATTTCCATGTGCCCCCAGGGGGTTATTTTTGGAATACACCAAACTTGAAACTTGAAACTAAACACACATTGGCACGCCTACGGAAGGACATTAATCAGGGAGGTGGGGTGGGTGGCAACAAAATGAACAGTGTTCTAATTCATTCTGCCCATTGTAATGTAAGCTTATCACGTAGTTCATCGAGTGTTAAGTCATTGACAGTCTTTGTCTAGACGACAAAACCCCGTTCTTTTAGAAGGCGTAATGATAGAGGTTATATTGTGTTTCATTGCGCCATTACTATCTTTAAAGGGCCAACCAATCACACGACTGTACGATGCGATTCGATCGCGTGGTCTCCATGAACAAAATTGTAAAAGCGTAAAAGCTTTTGTTTTATCTATTGTTTTATTATCAGATGAAACGCCGCGCGCATGTGAAAAACGCGGATGCAATGAGGTGTGTGTATGTTGGTGTCGTGTGGTGTGTGTGTGGGTGTGTGTGCGTGGATGTGTGTGTTGTGGGTGGGGATGGGTGGGTGGTGGTTTGGGGGGGAGGAGTGTGTGTGTGTCATGTAAAGTAAAGAATTCATGAGACTCTAATCTATATCTATATATATATATCATATATAAAAAAATATACGAGATATGA
>CM065696.1:8691342-8707698 GCA_017654935.2 Phymorhynchus buccinoides | reverse complement strand
CTGTTTCTTTATAAAGCTTTTCAGTTGCGAAAAGCGATTTTGTCATGAATAATTTGATTGCTAAACTGGTTACATTTATCTTATGATGTACTTTGTATTCAGTGGTTATTGCTTATTATGTGGAAAATGCTAGCGTCCCTTTGTTCATATGGGGCTTTGGCCTTTTTTTGTGAATAAAAAAAATCAATTCAAATCATTTATTTCTCTCTCTCTCTTTCTCTCTCTCTCTCTCTTGAAAGGCTTTTCACACAAAGCGTATTTGATGCTTTTAGAATTAGATAAATTAGGTAAACAATGCTGGGCTTCAAAGGTAAGGGGAATTTTGTGTTTGACAGGTTTTGGTTTTGTGTGGTATCAGGAAGGGGTTGGGCAAGTAAAAATGTTCTTGACTGAATTTAAACAAAGACTTATTGATATGTACATTCAAGAATGGACAGGTTCAATCAGAGATAGTGATATATATGATAGCTATAGAACTTTTAAAAATGTATTTGAAAAGGAAAGATATCTTCTTGACATGGATACCTATTGCTTCCGCGTTGCTATTACTCAAGTAAGATTAAACGCTCTCCCACTTAACAACAATCTTCATCGCTATAACAACACAGGTAGGAATAAGATGTGCCCGTTTTGCAGAGACCAGACAGAAGACGAAGAGCACTTTTTGTTTAACTGTTCTTTCTACAGTGATTTGAGAAGTAAATTCCTGAAACAGGTGCAGCTACTCTCCCCAGTCACTTTATTCTTACAGCCACTAGTATATGTCACAGATTCAACGTATCTCGGTTTGTGTTTCACGCAATTAACAGACGAAAAAAGGCTTTGCTTTTGTAAATATGTATGCTAATTCTGAATTGAAATACATAGTAGGCATATTAACTAGTTTGTTTATACATAGACCATAATTAAATGAGCTAACTTAATGATGTACTTAACATGAAATATGTAAGAAGTTAAATGTCATTATTTGATTTTGTGTACTGTATTCCTTTTGATTAGTTTAATTTCTGTGGATATTTGAATGACGTTTAATATCATTATTATAGTATTAATATACTAACCACTATCCCCTCCCTCCCATAACAATGTATTGTGGCCCATGGCCGATGTACATTAAAATAGTTCTGAGTTTCTGAGTTCTGAGTTCTGAGCTCTCTCTCTCTCTCTCTCTCTCTCTCTCTCTCTCTCTCTCTCTCTCTCTCTCTCTCTCTCTCTCTCTCTCTCTCTCTCTCTCTCTCTCCCTCCCTCTGCCATTTGATTTCCCTCTGTTTATATATTGTCAGTACACACGCACCCTCACACATTTGACAAGTTCCCTGTTAGATTGTATTCGTGTATGAGTGCTTGTGCGCACGCAAATGTGTGTGTGGGGTGGGTGGGAGGGGTGGGAGTGGGGTGGGTGTACGTATGTGTGTGCACCTGTGTGTGTTGTGTGTGTGTGTGTGTGTGTGTGTGTGTGTGTGTGGTGTGTGTGTGTGTGTGTGTGGTGTGTGTGTGTGTGTGTGTATGCGCGCGCCCATCGCGCTTGCTAAAACTGGCTAGAAGGCATTTTCTGCAGTATGATTATTTGATTTTGTTTTTTCTTATAGCGCAGGTACTTTTTGTGAGAACGTCGTTCTTGAAGATTATGATATGTATGAATGGGGCTGTTGCTAATGAGATTGAATATAAGCTTAGGAGCAATACAATCAAGTCTGTATCATTGTTAATTCTTCTGGTACCTAATGGTTGATCGATTTTACGTGATTTGTGTCGCTCTATGTACCGTGTTTAGCTGCTTTATGTGCATTTTTGTTTCCTTTTCTTAATTAAATATGTTGTTTATAGCATTTTTGTTACTTATATTTATTTCCATGTGCCCCCAGGGGGTTATTTTTGGAATACACCAAACTTGAAACTTGAAACTAAACACACATTGGCACGCCTACGGAAGGACATTAATCAGGGAGGTGGGGTGGGTGGCAACAAAATGAACAGTGTTCTAATTCATTCTGCCCATTGTAATGTAAGCTTATCACGTAGTTCATCGAGTGTTAAGTCATTGACAGTCTTTGTCTAGACGACAAAACCCCGTTCTTTTAGAAGGCGTAATGATAGAGGTTATATTGTGTTTCATTGCGCCATTACTATCTTTAAAGGGCCAACCAATCACACGACTGTACGATGCGATTCGATCGCGTGGTCTCCATGAACAAAATTGTAAAAGCGTTTAAAAGCTTTTGTTTTATCTATTGTTTATTATTATCAGATGAAACGCCGCGCGCATGTGTGTGTGTGTGTGTGTGTGTGTTGTGTGTGTGTGTGTGTGTGTGTGTGTGTGTGTGTGTGTGTGTGTGTGGTGTGTGTAATGTGTGTGTGTGTGTGTGAGTGTGTGTGTGTCATTTTAACTTAAGACTCTCTCTCTCTCTCTCTCTCTCTCTCTCTCTCTCTCTCTCTCTCTTCTCTCTCTCTCTCTCTCTCTCTCTCTCTCTCTCTCTCTCTTATGAGTGCGGGGGGCGGGCGAGGGTGGTGGTGGTGTGCTGCGGTTTGCGTGCGTTTGGGTTCAGTTGCGTGAATGTTCTATTTTGATATTTGAGCTGTGATCTTATTTATGTATATGTTTATGTATATCCATGGTTTTTGGACAATAAATTGTGTGAAGTGACTTGTGACTTGGAATGTGATTGGTGCATGGAGATCATGTGATCGATTCGTATCGTACAGTTGTGCGATTTTAGTGGACGTGTGGCTGGCCCTTGGGAGACTCTGTATTCAAGCAACGTAGATCGTGAACTTGGACCACTTTATTTGTTGTGAATACCCTCCAATGTTTTTGGTCCCCGAGCCGAAGGTTCGGGGATCTATTGTTTTTGTCTGGTCCGTCCGTCCGTCCGGCGGCCGTCCGTCCGGCTGTTCGTCCGTTTTTCTCAAAAACTATTCAGTCTATCATCATCAATTTTCGTATACTAGTTTGCCAAGATGCAAGGAATCAACTGATGTATTTAGTCTAAACATGGGATAAGCCCGCTGTGCCCTAGGCCCTTTGTGTCACAGGCCCGATATGTCCCACTTCTTTCCGGCCGTCCATCCGTCCGTGCGTGCGTCCTGTTTTCAGTTCTCAATGGTCTCCCCTCTGTGTGTACAGCCGACACATTCCGATTTCGGAGTAGCTCGGCGATGCTGCGAGGGGACTTTGCAGCCGCTCGGCGTTGCACTTGTTTGTTTATGTGTTGTCCATTTGTGCACAAATTATTGTCTTTTTTGTTGCTGCTGCATTTATATTTGCACTTATGTTTGTAGGTAAACGCTTATTCTGTGCTTTAGTTTGAGGTTTAATTTCTATTTTAATGGTTTCCAATCGTGTTTTTTGTTTAGTTTTAAGGTATTGTTTTACCCATTCCAACAAAAACAAGTGCAACGCCGAGCGGCTGCAAAGTCCCCTCGCAGCATCGCCGAGCTTCTCCGAAATTGGAATGTGTCGGCTGTACACATACATAAAAACGCATCAAAACAGCATGTAACTACATAAAAACGCATCAAAACAGCACGTAACTGAATAGTTTTTTTATATATAGCCTTGGGATTCGGACCCGTGATTTGAGCGCGCGAGATCATGCGCACACGCGCGCACAGACAAAATCATGACACCTGTGTTATAGACCATTCATCAAGAAATGTTGTGAACAAAACTGCATTAAAATACATGCAAAACTTCGCGAGATATTAGCGATTATGTGTTTTGGGTTTGAACCCCGTAACTGGCGCGACCTTGACCTTAATGTAAAACTAAATAATCAGTGGATAGCTTGCATCTTGGGAAACTAGTATACCAAATTTGATGATGATAGACTGAATAGTTTTTGATAAAAACGGACGAATAGCCGGACGAACGGAGGCACGCCGGACGGACACCGGACGGACCAGACAAAAACAATAGCTCCCCGAACCTTCGGCTCGGGGACTAACAATGTTTGTGTTCATGCTAATATTTTGCTATTGGGTGTAGTACTCTGTTGTGGGTTGTGTTACTGTGTTTATATTGTCATGTTATTTATCGTGGTTCTTTTCGTTCTTACTATCGTATTGCTGCAATATTCATATTGGTGTTTCAGTCGATTTTATGTATTTCTCACTCGTTTATAGTCATAGTTTATAGTTCATTGTTTTTTTGCTTTGGCAGACACGCACACGAACTCGCCCTCCCCCCCCCCCCCCCCCCACCCCACCCCCACACACACACACACATTAACTCTATCTCTCTATCTCTCTATATATATCTCTCTCTATCTCTCTCTCTATTCTCTCTCTCTCGCTCTCTCTCTCTCGGTCTCTCCTCTCTCCTCTCTCTCTCATCTCTCTCTCTCTCTCTCTCTCTGTCACACACACACAACACACACACACACACACACACACACACACACACACACACACACACACACACACACACACACACACCACACACACACACACACACATTATATATATATATATATATATATATATATATATATAATATATATAGAACATACGCACGCGCGCACAGCCCACGCACACACACACACACACATACACACACACACACACACACACACACACAGATAGACACACACGCAATGCACACACATACACACACCACACACACACACACACACCACACTCACACATTATCTCTCTCTCTATCTCTCTATCTCTCTCTCTCTCTCTCTCTCTCTCTCTCTCTCTCTCTCTCTGTCACACACACACACACACACACACACCACACACACCACACACACACACACACACACGACACACACACACACACTATATATATATATATATATATATATATATATAGACATACGCACGTGCGCACGCACACGCACACACACACACACACATACACACACACACACACGCACAGATACACACACCACGCACATGCACTAACATACACACACACACACACCACACACACAACTCACACACACACACACACACACACACACACACACACACACACACACACACACACAACCACACACACAGAGACACACACACACCCACACATACACACACACACACAAATGTGGATGCAAATTTTATAAATGCCATTCCTATCTTTTATCAGTAGATAGACACTCTCCATCTCTCTCCTCTCGTCTCTCTCGTCCTCTCTTCTCTCTCTCTCTCCTCGATCTCTCTCTGCAATCTCTCTCCCTCTCTCTCTCTCTCGCTCTCTCTCTCATCTCTCTCTCTACTCTCTCTCTCTCTACTTCCTCTCTCTCTCTCTCTCTTTCTCTCTCTGTCCTGTCTCTCTTTGAGATATGCACCCATTAATAACAGGATCAGGCCCTGAAGGATGTGGATGCAAATTTTATAAATCCATATTTCAACCTATCTTTTATCATAATAGCACCTGCTTGGCTACCTTTATGTTCAAATATGTATATGCAACACTATGCATTGCCATGTTTGTATTGTATGTTCGTATATGTATCAAGGACAGATTGGAAGACTAGGCGTTGCCTAAACTCTTTATCTTTAAAAATAAAATATAAAGTTCAAGTTTTCACGTTTTCAAGTTCTCTCTCTCTCTCTCTCTCTCACTCTCTCTCTCTCTCTCTCCTCTCTCTCTCTATCTTTCCCTCTCTCTCCCCTCTCTCTCTCTCTCTGCCTCTCTCTCCCTAGCCCTCTCTCTCTCTCTCTCGCTCTCTCTCTGTCATGTGCACTATTTGAGATAGATGTACACCTCCTTAATAACAGGATCAAGCCCTTAAGGTTGTGGATAAAGTTGACAGCCTCAAACACTTGACCACCGTCTCAGAGCTCTTCAGGCAAATTGAACAAGACAGAAATAAGTGGTCGTACATAGCAGACACTTCCTGTATAACACAAGAAATATAAGGAATTTGAAAAGCGGTATAAAAAACCGCAACCACAAAAACGAGAAAAACATGACAAGATAAATGTTTTATTTTTTCAGTGGCATGCTGAATGCAATCTTCACTACCTATACTAGATCATAATTATTCTGAATGTAATCTTCACTACCGATACTAGATCATAATTATTCTGAATGTAATCTTCACTACCTATACTAGATCATAATTATTATGAATGCAATCTTCACTACATATACTAGATCATGCTTATTATGAATGCAATCTTCACTACATATACTAGATCATGATTATTCTGAATGCAGTCTTCACTACCTATACTAGATCATAATTATTCTGAATGCAATCTTCACTACCTATGCTAGATCATGATTATTCTGAATGCAATCTTCACTACTTATACTAGATCATAATTATTATGAACTAAGAATTATGTAGCAAACATCTTCCCAGATACCTAACACCGATTGACAAAAACATGAGTTACATGCAAAATCATATTATATGGGTATCAAATGTTTTGGTTTAAAGGAAATAATATTGGTTTTAAGAAAATATCCAACGAAACATGTAGAGATTGTACTAACCGCATTGCTCAGAACAAAACCCCAAAATGTGTAAGTTATTATCGTTACCTCTTGTAAAATAGCATGGAATACCTGCTTAATTATATACCGCGCGTGTGTCTACATTTGTGTGTACGTTTGTGTGTGTATTTGTGCATTGAACACACAGAATATCGATGGCTTAGCGTCAAAACGGACTATCTTTAGATAGTCCATTCACTTATTATTGCAAAAACTAGGAACTTGTAAAAAAAAACCTGCAAATAATGTAAAATGGGGATTATGCTTTTTATATTTGTGCAGTCTTTTTTTAAAACAAGTTACTAGTTTTCACAATACGTTCTATAATACGTCCATGGGCTATCTAAAGATAGTCCGCTTTGACTCCAAGCCATCGTTATCACGTGCTGCAAAATGTCTTCAATATATGACATATTTGAGCGAATAGTTCCAGAATAATGGGAATAAAACCTTTATGAAAGTGCAGCGTTTTTTATGCATATTTATTTATTTATTATTTTAAGGAAACTCCGTTCCTTGTGTGACGACCATTACCAAGTGATGACAAACACTGAAAGTGTCCTGAGAAAACAAACACAGACACATTAGCGACCAAAAAGGGAAACGACATACAGTAGGCTATAATAATTATGAATTTGCTCATAGTCATTCTGATCTTACTTGATGAAGGACTGGTTGGGCCGGGGGATGCAGATAGGGTCATGATTGTCTGGGTGATTACAGCCTTAATTATTGTGCGGGTTTTTGTTCCCGGCAGGGAAGCAATGAGATCATGTCTGAGCTACAAAATGCTTAATTCTTTAATAATTAAGGTATATACCGCGCACGTGCACATACACACACACACGCACACACGTGCGCAGACATACACACGCCTACGCATGCACGTGCTCAAACATACACATATATACACACGCACATGCACGCACACACGCACACGCACGCACACACACGTACACACACACACTCATACACATACACACAGAGACACACGCATATACAAGCACGCGCACACGCGTCTAATATCACGATTAGTGGATAGACGTTAAATTAGAGACACACACGCGCGCACACGTACACATGCACACACGCGCTAGTGCGCGCGCACGCACACGCACGCACACACACACACATACACACGCACACGCACACGCGCACGCGCACGCACGCACGCACGCACGCACGCACGCACGCACGCACACGCACACGCACGCACGCACACACACGCACACGCGCACACACACACACACACACACACACACACACACACACACACACACACACACACACACACACACACACACACACACACTTGAAGGCAAATAAGAACAACATCTTATTCCATTTCCTCTATGCAGCTAAATACGAATAAAAAGGTCACCCAAGACAAAAACAGTCACCTACAAGCGGATCGCCGAGCGGCAGTTAAGTTCCCGAGCGGCTGAACCAAGCTGCAGACATGTCCTTTGCCCGTTACGCCCATCTACATCCCCTTCCCTTCCTGCTTGCGTCCTTTGGCTGATACACTTATGTTCACATTCAAATCGTGATTACTTGCATCAAAACCGGAAATAAAGGCTGATCCAGGTTGTTCCTGAGGGTGCTCCAGGGGACCACTTGGACCAACCTCAGGTACACCCTGGATCACCCTCGGGAACACCTTCGATCACACTCAGGCTGATCCAGGGTGTTCCTGAGGGTGATCCAAGGTGTCTCTGAGTTGGGTGATCCAGTGTGGTTCCTGAGGGTGATCCAGTGTGTTCCTGAGGGTGATCCAGGGTGTTCCTGAGGGTGATCCAGGGTGTTCCTGAGGGTGATCCAGGGTGTTCCTGAGGGTGATCTGTCTCTGAGGGTGATCCGAGTGTTCCTGAGGGTGATCCAAGGTGTCTCTGAGGGTGATCCAGTGTGTTCCTGAGGGTGATCCAAGGTGTCCCTGAGGGTGATCCAGTGTGTTCCTGAGGGTGATCCAAGGTGTCTCTGAGGGTGATCCAGGGTGTTCCTGAGGGTGATCCAAGGTGTCTCTGAGGGTGATCCAGTGTGTTCCTGAGGGTGATCCAAGGTGTCCCTGAGGGTGATCCAGTGTGTTCCTGAGGGTGATCCAGGGTGTCCCTGAGGGTGATCCAGTGTGTTCCTGAGGGTGATCCAGGGTGTTCCTGAGGGTGATCCAGGGTGTTCCTGAGGGTGATCCAAGGTGTCTCTGAGGGTGATCCAGGGTGTTCCTGAGGGTGATCCAAGGTGTCCCTGAGGGTGATCCAGGTTGTTCCTGAGGGTGATCCAAGGTGTCTCTGAGGGTGATCCAGTGTGTTCCTGAGGGTGATCCTTTGTGGTGGATCACCCTCAGGAAGACAATGGATCACTCTCAGAATCACCCTGGATCAGCTGGATTTAACCCAGGAACCTATCCCACCACAAAAACCAGGACCCTGCACAGGGTGGTCCAGCGCTAAGGACATCACAGTTTAGGCTCAAAACGCCTTGGATGTAACCCAGGAACCCACCCCACCACAAAAACACACTAAATGTAAAGCGATCCCATGCAGCAGTTCTTGATATACAGTCTTGGGGTCCGAACCCCGTGATTCGCCCGCACGTGCACACGCGCACATGAATGCAATCACAAATACATGATTATAGTATCATAGCCCTTTCCTCAGAACACGTTTTGAAAAACAATCCGCATTGAAATACGTGCCAAGGTTTCGAGTGACAGAGCGTTTAGTTTCGCTACACCAACCGTCTGGAATTCTCTCCCTGATCATATCCGCAACCAGTCTACTCTTCCTTCATTCAAGTCCCCACTGAAAACCCAGCTTTCTCTCTGTAGCGTCTATGATCCTTTCCCCAGTGTTGTCTTCCAGCTCTATGATGTTGAGTTTGAGATTAACGCGTGCGCGCATGTGTGTATTGGGGCAGGGGACAGTGGGTTGTGTTATATTTACATGCGGTGTGTTTTCGATATTAATGCTATTCATTCTTTTATTTATTTATTCCATAGAGATGCATGGTGATACTACGTGAGCTAGTCGTTTTGAAATGTTTGTATAATGTGTATCTTGTTCCTGATAGTGTGAATGGTGAGTGAAAGCGCATTGAATTGCTTAGCAGGATTATGCGCTATATAAGCATTATTCATTATTATTATTATCATTTAAGGTTCGTGACATATTCACGATTGAGTGTTTGGGGGCTTGAACTCCTTAATCAGCATGACATTGACCTTAAGATAAAACTACAGCAATCAATCCATACGTAATGTCCTCTAAAACTTGTACACTAAAAGTGATGTAAATAGATTGAACGGTTTTCAAGAAAATGCGGCCGTACGGACGCACGGAACAGACGCACGGAACAGACGCACGGGCGCACGCACGTACGGACGGACGGACGGATGAAGCAAAACAATACTTCCCGAAGCGTCAGTCGGGAACTAAAATATAATTTGCTGTCCGAATTAACAAGAGAGGTTTTATATGATTTTGGTCTGTTAAATATAATTAAATAGCATAGTTTTTTTTTATTACTTTCACATTAACGGTTGCCTAGATGTTTATTTATTTTACGGTTGTTGTTTGTTGCTTGTGGACTCACTAAAGCCTTTGGAGCTCTGTTATCTTCTTTGACTGGGGTTCGTTTTCTTCTTCTCTTCGTCTTAAACCATTTATCCATTTTCAGTTCTTGCCTTTAATCTTCCAACCAATACATTTTTTGTCATTGAACTTTTGTTTCTTTTCATATTACTTTTGTTTACCTAATTCGGGTGTGTGTGTGTGTGTTTAGTCCCCGAGCCGAAGGTTCGGGGAACTATTGTTTTTGTCTGGTCCGTCCGTCTCAAAAACTATTCAGTCTATCATCATCAAATTTGGTATACTAGTTTGCCAAGATGCAAGCTATCCACTGATGTATTTAGTTTGACATTACCCGCTGTGCCCTAGGCCCTTTGTGTCACAGGCCCGCTATGTCGTCCGTTTTTCTCAAAAACTATTAAGTCTATCATCATCAAATTTGGTATACTAGTTTGCCAAGATGCAAGCTATCCACTGATGTATTTAGTTTTACATTACCCGCTGTGCCCTAGGCCCTTTGTGTCACAGGCCCGCTATGTCGTCCGTTTTTTTCCGGCCGCTCATCCGATCAAACACTATTCAGTCTATCATCATCAAATTTGGTATACTAGTTTGCCAAGATGCAAGCTATCCACTGATGTATTTAGTTTGACATTACCCGCTGTGCCCTAGGCCCTTTGTGTCACAGGCCCGCTATGTCCGTCCGTTTTTCTCAAAAACTATTCAGTCTATCATCATCAAATTTTGGTATACTAGTTTGCCAAGATGCAAGCTATCCACTGATGTATTTAGTTTGACATTACCCGCTGTGCCCTAGGCCCTTTGTATCACAGGCCCGCTATGTCCCACTTCTTTCCGGCCGTCCATCCGTCCGTGCGTGCGTCCTGTTTTCAGTTCTCAATGGTCTCCCCGCTGTGTGTGTACAGCCGACACATTCCGATTTCGGAGTAGCTCGGCGATGCTGCGAGGGGACTTTGCAGCCGCTCCGTGTTGCACTTGTTGCTGTATTTGTCCCCGGTCTATGTTGGTTTCCCCCCCCCCCCCCCCCCCCCCCCCCCCCCCCCCCCCCCACCCCACCCCCCCCCCCCCCCCCAATTAACTTACGTAATTTTTGCTTACAACACAGTTTGCATCTTGCTTTCTTGCTTTCTTTGTTTTTCTTTCTTTCTTTCCTTTTTTTTTTCTTTCACTATTTAAAAAATAAAATATTTCACTTTCCTTTCTTTCATTCCTTGATTGTTTTTTTCTTTCTTTCTTTCTTTTTTTCTTTCTTTCACTATTTTTTTTGTTATCTAACTTTTCTTTCTTTCATTCCTTGGTTGTTTTTTCTTTCATTCTTTCTGTCTTCCTTTCTTCCTTTCTTTCCTCCGTTTCTTTATTTCTCGGTTTTTATATCTGTATCATTCTTTCTTTCTTTCTTCCCATCTCTCTTTCTTTTTGTGTGTGTGTTTCTTTCACTTTTCAATACTTTTACACATTTATTTTTGTTCTTTCGATTCTCCTTCTATTTTGTTCCACCTCTGCTAACAAGAACACGACCGTACAATACTGGATAAAGGTGGCAGCTCTAACACTCTGCAGCATCTTAGGGCTCTTCAGCCAAATTGAACTTGTTAAAGGGAGAGAAATGAGGGTATGCACAAAGGCCTGAGACCCCTTGCAGAAGAAAGAAAGAAGGAAAGGAAGGAAGGAAGGAAGGAAGGAAGGAAGGAAGGAAGAAAGAAAGAAGACACATTATAGAAAAATAAAAAGCAAATTCGTGCAATGAGCATTGTGGGAGGATTTCGGATTGACAAGAAAAAGAAAAGCAGAACAAGTGTGTGTGTGTGTGTGTGTGTGTGTGTGGTGTGTGTGTGTGTGTGTGTGTGTGTGTGTGTGTGTGTGTGTGTGTGTGTGTGTGTGTGTGTGTGTGTGTGTGTGTGTGTGTGTGTGTGTGTGTGTGTGTGTGTGTGTGTGTGTGTGTGTGTGTGTGTTGTGTGTGTGTGTGTGTGTGTGCCTCTTTCTCTCTCTTTTTCTCTCTCTTTAAATTCTTTCCCGTCGATTTTCTGCTTCTCTCTGTGTGCTTCTGTGACCCCCCCCCCCCCCCCATCCATCCATCTCTCTCTCTCTCTCTCTCTCTCTCTCTCTCTCTCTCTCTCTCTCTCTCTCTCCTCTCTCTCTCTCTCTCTCTCTCTCTCCCATGTTGCCTCCCTTTCCTCTATATCCATCCCTCTCTCCTCGCTCTGTCTCTTTCTCCTTTCAGCATGTTGCGAGTCTGTGAGTAAAATAAGGGACAGTTGAAACTATGCACATCGGTGGAAGAAGCCTGTCCATGTTTAAGTCCCCGGAACCCAATCCCTTCTGATGCACTTACACATGTCCTGAGCCCTTGCCAATGTAAGACCCACCCGGGGTTATGCCGAGGCCATGACCTATCAGTAGTCTTTTAAAACGTAATAGGGATAAAGACGCTTCAAACTTAACGAATGAAAAAAAGAATTGTTTTAAAACATTAGCATTAATCCAGAAAGAAACAGTCTCTAATTTGCCTAGAAAATGTCTACGATGTCTATCTTTAGATGGCTATATCTTCATATTGATCAAGTTAACAGAGGCAATCCATTACCATAATGCTTCTTAAACATTATAATACCAAAACCACTTATATATTTCTGGCCGGGACAGCATTGAAACATTTCATATCCTGAGTCATTTACAGACCGTTTCCTTCTGCACTAATGCTTGCGTTTTAAAATAATTTTCTTCTGGATTACATAGTTCAAAACTTCGCCTTTGGAAATAAAATAAAAAGTAAAACCTAGGCAACATGACAGGCATGGAAATAATAATCAAAAGAAACATTAATTATTAAAAACATATTTTTTTGAATGGAAGAAGGGAGCTGGACAGTTGGAGCTAAATAATGATTTCATGACGAAGTCAAACAATAGTTAACCCCTTGACTGCCAGAGAAAATTGAAGAAAAATCCATTGTGCAAATCATGCCACGAAAAGGACAACTAATAGAGCCAATCTGGCAAAATGGTGTGGGGATATTACTCTCTTGACTGTGTTAGAGCAAAAGCCAACATATCAGGGTTATTCCTCTTCATGTGATGACGTCATCTGTGATGTCATCAGGTCAGTACGTAATACGTTGGTGGCAGTCAAGGGGTTAATTAGCTGATTTGATCAATGATAACGTTTCTTTGTTTCCCATTAGTACAATGGAGACGATTACAACAAAACTGAAGACACTGTCGGATCATCATGAACTGTATTACGTCTTGATGTCATGTACCGATCACTTGCTGAATAAGTAATCCTATTTAGCGCTTGAACACTTCAACACTAAATCGGTGAGGAACGCTAAGGCTTAAAGTGACAGAAAGTTCATCTGGGGCTTGTAGTGAAAAGGCGTTAAGAGCCCTCGGGGTTTTTTGTTTCGTCTTAGATCAATTCGGAGTTCGTTCCCTGCTCGAAAGGGTTAAAGAGACATCAGCTCGTTCAATAGTCAATACTGATATGTTTCGCGATAGGAGAGGGGGGGGGGGGGCAGGACGCGAAGAGAGAGAGAGAGAGAGAGAGAGAGAGAGAGAGAGAGAGAGAGAGAGAGAGAGAGAGAGAGAGAGAATACGAATACGAATACGAATGTTTTATTGAGGGTAAAAAAGGATAAGCTACAATAGCTTCTTTACACCTTGCCCTCTCACTCACACACTCACACCATGCATCAGGCAATGCAAAATTGACATAAAAACAATCAAGTCAAGAAAATGAAACAAAAAATTGGCACATGAAATAAATGTCAGAGAATCAAATTGGAACATTAAACAGATATACAGAGAGACATACAAAAATTTACAAGAATCTTGGCATAAGTTGATAATTGTAGTAAAACTCATTAACATAACTGGTGGACAAAATTGTCCATTATGTACTTGTGATAAGATTTGCGAAAGGAAGATACGCTAGTTTTATTTTTGAAATTATCATGGATGTCGTTCCACAGTTTACCACCTGAGTATGTAAGGGATGCTTTATATAGATCTGTTCTGGGGCGGGGCATTATTAATTTGGTTTTGCTTCGAATTGCATGGACTTTAAATTTAGTAATAAGATATTTTGGTACTAACTTATTTACTAACTTTGTTTAGTCGACATTTCAAATCAAATGGTAGAATGTTGAGTTCTTTATAGTCAATGGTTTCAAGGGAGAACGATTTAAGGAGTATGAGTTTAAGAGAACGTTTATATAATCTTTCAACATGTTTGAGTGTGTTTTTACTAGCTGAATCCCAACATGTTGATGCATAATCAATGTCAGGCTGAATATAGGCATGGAAAAAAAGTTTACGGGTATGTTGATCCAAAAAGTGCTTTATTCTATTAAGCTGGAATACTTTTTTTGATATTTTCTTGGCCAGTATTTGCATGTGTTGTGACCATGATAAGTTGTTGTCAATGTATAGGCCGAGTAATTTGTGTGAAGTAACTTCTTCTAGAGACTTTTCATAGATAGTTGGTGTACTTAATTGATTATTAAAGTTTTGCCTCTTTTGTCTTGTTGTGATTAACATGAATTTAGATTTGTTTTGGATGTAATGCCATATGATTTTGCTCTGACCAGTCAACTAAATTATTAATGTCACTCTGCAATTCAGAACAGATTGAGTCAGCATTATAACCGTTTTTATGGATTGTGGTGTCGTCTGCAAAAAGTTCACATGGTGAAGTAAGATGAAGCGGGATGTCATTTATATAAATGGTGAAGAGCATAGGTCCTAAGACAGAGCCTTGGGGAACTCCATAATAGACTGATTGCAATGAAGATGTAATAATATCTTTGGAGACGGTTTGTCGTCTGTCAGATAGAAAGGACGAAACGAGGGCGATAGAATCTTGGGTTAAACCGTACAATGATAGTTTTTTTTTTAATAGAAGGGCATGGTCAATAACATCAAAGGCTTTAGCAAAGTCGACGAAAATGGCACCGGTGAGAAGGTCATTGTTAATATTAGAATGCCACTGTTCGACTAGATTAGTGAGTACTGTTTGGCAGGAATGATTTTCTCTAAAGCCACTTTGGTTACAATGGAAAAGATCATGTGTAGTAAAGTATGTCTGAAGATTACGCTTTAAGTGCTTTTCTAGAGGTTTGGAGAGGTTAGACAAAATAGATATAGGTCGGTAGTTAGACGGGTCTTGGGGGTCACAAGATTTATATAGTGGTATCACCTTCGCGTCTTTAAATAATTGGGGATAACAGCCTTTCTCAATGCAAAGGTTATATATATAGGTAAGACAGTCCGTGATAATAGGCGCAGATAACTTTAAGATATAATTATCAATATGATCTAAGCCGCAACATTTAGAATGCTTGAGTTGAAGTAATTCTTGGTACACCTCATGTACAGCCATATACTGGAAACTGAGTTTAGGGCCTAGTTTTTTGGAGTCACAGTACTCCTTCAGTAGCAAAAGATCGTTAGAACTAGTTCGGTCAGCTACTATAGTTTTATCGGCTATGGTACAGAAATGATTGTTGAGTTCTTCTACAGAGAGATCGTTTGCCAAGGGCGCGCTATGTGTTGAAGATTTACAGGATAATTGGTTAATTGCTTTCCAGATAGATTTTGAGTCTTTTTTAGATTGTATAAGATCACCAAAATACTTTTTCTTTGCAACTCGCTTCATATTTGTTATTTTGTTTCGCTGCTTTTTAAAAGCCTCGTCCTTACCAGTTGTTTGTACTAAATATTCACGAGTCTTTATTTCCGCATTTATATTATCGTTTAACCATGGGGGTTTACCTTCAGGCTTGACACGTTTGGTTATAAAAGGGGCATGTTTATCATATATTTGGATGAAGGTATTATACCATTTTTCAAGGGCTTTATTGGGGTCAGTGTACTGAAACACTGTGGAAAAGTCGGTCGTACATAGATCGTATAAGAAATGCTCAGAGTTAAAGGATTTGTAGCTACGAAATGATACACACCTATGAGAGCATTTAGGGATTTTGACGCCTTTTTTTGACCATGTTAAACATATAGGGAAGTGATCGCTTAATCCGAAGACAGGAACAGAAGTTTCCACAATGTGCTTTGGATTAGTGACGTATATATGATCAATGATTGTTTGAGTCTGTAGTGTTTTCTGGTGGAGAGATAGAGAGAGAGAGAGAGAGAGAGAGAGAGAGAGAGAGATAGAGAGAGAGAGAGAGAGAGAGAGAGAGAAAGAGAGAGAGAGAGAGAGAGAGAGAGAGAGAGAGGAGAGGATTTAGGAGAGAGAGAGAGAGAGAGAGAGAGAGAGAGAGATGAGAGACGAGAGAGAGAGAGAGAGAGAGAGAGACGTTGACAGTTA
>CM065696.1:8671342-8673842 GCA_017654935.2 Phymorhynchus buccinoides | reverse complement strand
CTTGGAAATACAGGCCGTAAACCATTCCCGTGGATTTTGTGTCCCAGAAGAGAGAACGGAGCAGTATCGTAGCTCCTTCTTCGTCAGGACTGCCACGGAGTGGAACCAACTGAGTGAGGCTACTGTCACCGCAGGCTCCGTCAGCGCATTCACATCAGCGCTGACCAGATCACCATCTGAGCCTGCGTCCACTGACCACTAGATCATTAGTTGTTGTGGGTTTTTTGGTGGGTTTTTTGCTTGCGTCTGGAAGTGGGGCCTGGGCCCTTCCGGTTGAACTGGGGGGCTTAATGGTCTTAACCCATGGTAAGCAGTAGGTCTTTCTCCTTTCTATCTTTTTCTTTTAATTCTAATAGGAAATGCACCCTCCTAGTTCCGTCGCGTCTATCGTTAGAAGTGGCGTCTGCGACGTATGAATCCAGATCCAGATCCAGTGACGTTGCAGTCTGTTTTATGTTTTTGGTTTTCTTGTTGATAAAGGCGAATTCGCCGAAAATATCCAGATGTTTCGTTGTGTATCTTGTGAATAAATAACTCACTTTACACTTGTTGTGTGCTTCATTGTTTGTTGCAAGTTGGTTTTGTTACGTGTTTCTTTCTTTCTTTTTTTAACACCCGTAATCACCAGTGCGGCGTCACCAGTTAACCCAGGTAGTAAATTGTAAATTGGAATAAACAGCCATCGTGGTTTTGGCAGTTTTATTCTATTTTACATTTTACTACCGGTGTTAAATGTTTAAGTCTCCCCGTGGGGATACCGGGGGGGTCGTCTTTCTTAAAAAATAGTTCCCACACATTCTGGAAGTTCTGTGCTTGTAACTTACTCTAATCTGCCACTCTCTTTGACTCTGCCTTTTTCCTTGCTTTCTGTCATCTACTATTTTTCTGACTTATTGGCCCATTCTCCTGCCTTTTTCAGGGAAATCTTCCTCTTTCTCTTGAGCTCCTCCGAAATCGGAATGTGTTGGGTGTACGCAGCGGGGAGACCGGTGAAAACTGAAAACCGGACACATATGTACCTTACCTATTATGGCCATATGGCCTGGGAACGCAGAAGAAGAAGAAGAAGAAGAAGAAGAAATGTTTAAGACGCACTCACGATTATGTCCTTGGCAAACTGCTTTGTCCTTGTATCTCTGTTTATCTATGTTTATCTATGTGTGTCTCACTGCCTGTCTCTCTCCCTCTAGTTGTCTCGTACCTTTGTTTCGGTCTCTACCTGTTACTTGGTCCCTGCTAATGTTGTATATCTCTATCTGTCAGTCACTGTATCTCCCTCCACCCTCTCTCCCTCTCTCTCTCTCTCTCTCTCTCTCTCTCTCTCTCTCTCTCTCTCTCTCTCTCTCTCTTATAGGCCGGAGGCCTGAAACATTAAAATTGTGTTCAATTGTGTTGTGTTCAACTCTCTCTCTCTCTCTCTCTCTCTCTCTCTCTCTCTCTCTCTCTCTCTCTCTCTCTCTCTCTCTCTCTCTCTCTCTCTCTCTCTCTCTCTCTCTCTCTCTCTCTCTCTCTCTCTCTCTCTCTCTCTCTCTCTCTCTCTCTCTCTCTCTCTCTCTCTCTCTCTCTCTCTCTCTCTCTCTCTCTCTCTCTCTGGAAGATTGGAAGAATAGGTGTTGCCTAAAATCTATATCCTTGGAAAATAAAGTTTAAGTTTTCAAGTTTTCAAGTTTTCTCTATCTCTCTCTGCAAACATTCATATGGAAAAGGTACACACGCTAGCTATAAAACGATTTCTAAACATACCATTACACTCATCAAACACAATAGCATATGGGGATTCCGGAAGGTATCCCCTATACATAAAAAAGTTTTATAAAATGTGTTAAATATTGGCTAAAGCTTACACAGTTACCTGCAAGTAGAATATGTAGACAAGCATACAACATGTTAGTGCATCAATCTGAATTAGGAAAAAAATAACTGGGTTAGTAAAGTAAAGCATATTTTGTCTATTAATGGATTTGGTATAATATGGCTTAGCCAGGGGGTTGGAGACGTAAGATGCTTTACACTTGAATGTAAAGACCGTTTAATAGCTTGCTTTAAGCAAAACTGGCACTCCAAGTTAGAAAACAATGACAAGTACTCTTGGTATCATTCGTTTAAAAGTATGTTACAACCAGAAAAATGTCTAATGGTAGTAACAGTAATTTAAATAGCATCTGAAAAATTGGGCGGCACTGGCTGCTCTTTCTGTTAACAGATTATCTTCTTATACGGACGTAAATGTGAATGTTGTCAAAGAACGGACATGCATAATTATGCACGCGCGTGCAAACACGCACACACACTCAGAGAGAGAGAGAGAGAGAGAGAGAGAGAGAGAGAGAGAGAGAGAGAGAGAGAGAGAGAGAGAGAGAGAGAGAGGAGAGAGAGAGAGAGAGAGAGAGAGAGAGAGAGAGAGAGAGAGAGAGAGAGAGAGAGAGAGAGAGAGAGAGAGAGAGACTTACTAAGCTATCCACAAAAAGGTAAGGATCACTTGCAAACTAATTCATAACTT
>CM065696.1:8658842-8663842 GCA_017654935.2 Phymorhynchus buccinoides | reverse complement strand
TTCAGGTCCCACACATTGGCCACTTAGTTCTACACCCACACCCACACCCACACCCACCCATCTATCAGATTCATTCTTTTTTCGATGTTCTTCCTCTCTGACTGTCTCTCCTTCCTTTTCTCTGTGTTCCTTTCTTTATATGCCTTTCTATCTCCGTCTGTCTTTTTTCTGTATGTCTCATGTCCGTCTGTATCTCTGGTTCTCTCTCTCTCTCTCTCTCTCTCTCTCTCTCTCTCTCTCTCTCTCTCTCTCTCTCTCTCTCTCTCTCTCTCTCTCTCTCTCTCTCTCTCTCTCTCTCTCTCTCTCTCTCTCTCTCTCTCTCTGTCTTTATGTACAATATAATGAAAACAATGACGCCAACCTATCTTTGTAAAAGATTCCCTACTTCTTATATACGTAACAGATGTACAGTTTTTATTCCTCGTCCCTGAACCAATCTTTTTTGTTTGTGGCACAAGCCACAAACCTATAACTCACTTTGTCGGTCTGTCGGTCTGTCGGTCTGTCGGTCGGTCCAAAATTGTCGCACGCCACAAACGATTGCGAATCCGCGCTTGTTATGACATCCCTCACCTATTCTGGGGGTAAACTTTGGAATGATCTAAACTATTCTTTTAAACAAATCTTAATAGCGTTTCGTGTTTTAAACTAGCTTACAACAAACATCGTATTGATAAAATTAATGATATATATGTCACCAATAAAGTCTCCTTTTGTTTGCGTGCTGTTTTGATATGTGTTTCAGGTTGTTGTTTTCATGTTTGCTAAAATGTTCCTTGTTGTTGTGCTAATTGGTATCCCCTGACCTTATTCCTATCAAAAGATTCAAGATTCAAGATTCTTTAATCAGCCAATGCATCATAATACAAAGGAAATCGTTTTGGTTTTGCACAAGACACAATCCAACAACAACGAAAGCATGCACATCGAATGGACAACCAATAAAATAACAAAACAAAAAACAACAACACCCCAACAGATTACATTATCGTGTATCAGTCTCTCTCTCTCTCTCTCTTTTAATTACAAATGCCGATCAATTTATCATTGTTGAATGAAAGGTATGATTTGGATAACTGCCCGTTTTTCATATATGTTGATTGTTATCCAATGTTCAATGTAATGTCTATGTTGTTTTCCAACCCTTTCATCGCCACTGTCGCCTCTTGGCACCACAATGGTTTAACACCCAGGTCACTGAAAGGCATCATATGAGGGTCTGGTATCCAGTGACCTTATGTTCTTCATTTTGGGAGGTAAGGATAGGTTCTACGTTATGCATGTCACAGATATAATCACCAACATTGCAGGCAGAATATTTTCTATACCCAGGTAAGTCGAATGGAAAGTTTTGGTTAAAACATGGCTGGCGTTGAAAGGGTTTAATATTCCCATTGTTACCTAAAGACAGGAACATCAACTGACATGTTTATGTGTTTAGATAGATAACCATTATTGTTGACCAGTGTTCCGTCTTTCTATTGCTCCCTCGTGACATTGGCACGACAGATGACACTTTCTTTGTGCGTTTTGTGTCAATTATTTCCATGGCTTATTAATTTTCTTCGTCCCAATTTCCCCATAAGCCACAAAGAAGGATAGACAGTGCTTATGTGCGGCTATTCTTCGTTCCTTAATACTGAATATACTCTAGACTAGTGCCCATTGTTCCTACATGACACGGGGTAGATTGATGGACTATGCTTACGTTTTCTTGTATGCATTATTTAAATTGCTGTATACTATCTGCATTATAAGATTAGCTATCCCGCATTCCTTACCCCTCCCACTGTTCCCTAAATAATAATAATAATAATAATAATAATAATAATGATAATATATTAATAATAATAATAATAATAATAATATATAATAATAATAATAATAATAATAATAATAATAATAATAATAATAATAATAATAATAACAATAACAATAATAATAATAATAATAATAATAATAATAATAATAATAATGATAATGATAATAACAATAATAATAATAATAATAATAATAATAATAATAATAATAATAATAATCATCATCATCATCATCACCATCATCATCATCATCATCATCATCATCATATTAATCGTCATAATAATGATAATAATAATGATAATAATAATAATAATAATAATAATAATAATAATTTTATTAACATTTATATGGCGCAGTATCCTGACAGCAGCTCAAGGCGCCTTACAGATACAACGCATATACAAAACGCACATGAACATGATGAACTACGCGGTCATCTAGGTGTGTGGTGTTGCAATGAACTCTGTGTTTATTATTAGTTATATTTCGTTGTTCATTCTCCCCCTCCCCACTGTTCCCTTGTGACATGGGCAGAAGGCCTAGTCAGTCAACTGAGTTGAGTTGAGTTAAGTTGAGTCTCTCTATCCCCCCCCCTCTCTCTCTCTCTCTCTCTCTCTCTCTCTCTCTCTCTCTCTCTCTCTCTCTCTCTCTCTCTCTCTCTCTCTCTCTCTCTCTCTCTCTCTCTCTCTCTCTCGGCTACACTCTCTCGGCACACTCTATCAGTCTGGGCGTTGTCTGGAATCACGCAGATAATCTGATTGTCCCAGTACCTACTTGTCTCTTTGTCTTGGATTATAACGTGCGTAGTTAGGGGTGGGGGTGGTCCATAATTAACACAACTAATGCATAGAATACAAGCATTTCTAGGAACAAGGCGTCCAAAATTCATAACAGTTTGGCAATTTCAGAAACTGCTAGAACAGATATATCTGTCTGTCTGTCTCTCTCTATATCGCTGTCTCTGTCTCTTCTGTTTCTCTGTCTCTCTGTCTCTGTTTCTCTCTGTCTATGTCTCTCTCTGTCTCTCTCTCTCTCTCTCTCTCTCTCTCTCTCTCTCTCTCTCTCTCTCTCTCTCTCTCTCTTTCTCTCTCTCTCTCTCTCTCTCTCTCTCCATCTCTCTCTCTCTCTCTCTCTCTCTCTCTCTCTCTCTCTCTCTCTCTCTCTCTCTCTCTCTCTCTCTCTCTCTCTCTCTCTCTCTCTCTCTCTCTCTCTCTCTCTCTCTCTCTCTGTCTCTCTCTCTCTCACTCTCTCTCTTTCCTTCCCCCCCCCCAATTCCCCATTGAAGAAAGACGGATAATCTCCCCTACTGGGAAGTCCCGACGGGAGACAACCTTGGATCACCCAGACCTCCAGAGAGTGACTAATAAAGGGAGATAGCCAGGCTAATCCATCGTCCCCCTATCTCCTCTCCCTTTTCTCTTCCTTGCCATTTACCCCTCATCCCACCTACGACAAGTGTGTTCAATATAACATTGGACTGTTATCGTTTACTATATCAATATTAACTCGTAAAGGCTTCTCTACTATAAGCAATGCGTAGCCCTACCCGCCCGATTAGCAACCGCCCCCTGTTGGCAGTCATTGTCGGAAACGACAGACAAGCAACAACAATTAATTCTTAGAAGGAAGTGACTGGGAGGTCGTGGGTTCGAATCCCATCAGAGTCTTGTGGTGTTTTTCGACCCAGACCGGCTCCTACCCAGAGTGAGTGTGCTGTGGGCTCAATGGGAAGACTGGGACCACACAGTCGAGCTTCATCCACTTTACGGATGTGTATGTGAGAGTGTTGCTCTAATTTCCTGACCAACACTGCAGGTGTCTGTTCCTCCCGGGCCTGGTTGACGCCAGGATAAATTTGATAGGGAGCGTGGAGGACACGTTGTCACGTTGTCTCAAATCCTTAATCGATGCCACAGCATCATCTTCATCAGGACTCATTATCATCATTATCATCAATCATCGGAAAAAGAAAAAAAAAAGGAAAAGGAAACGATAAAAAGAAGAGAAAAGCCATAAAGAGAAATGAGGAAGAAAAGAAGAAATGAGGAAGAAAGAAAGAAAACAGACTAAAAGAAAAAAAAATACTACAAACAAGAATACAGAAAAAAAGAAGAGAAGGAAAGAAAAATAAGAAAAAGGAAAGGAAAAAGAAAAAGAGAAGAAAAAAAGAAAAGGGCAGGAAAGAAAGAAAGATGGAAAATGAAAAGAAAAAGAAAAGGAAAGGGAAGAGGAGGAGGAGAGAGGGAGGGACAGAATGAGGAGGAGGGGAAAGTGGAAAGCCAGGAACGAAGGGAAAGGAAAGGGAGACAAGGTGAAGATGAAGAGGAAACAAAGGAAGCTGGAGGAGAGAACTGCGGCGACGGAGGACGGGAACGACGGCAGCGGCAACAACAACAACAACAACAACAACAACAACAACAACAACGGATTGAGAGAGAGAGAGAGAGAGAGAGAGAGAGAGAGAGAGAGAGAGAGAGAGAGAGAGAGAGAGAGAGAGAGAGAGAGAGAGAGAGAGAGAGAGGAGAGAGAGAGAGAGAGAGAGGAGAGAGAGAGAGAGAGAGAGAGAGAGAGAGAGAGAGAGAGAGAGAGAGAGAGCAAAATGGAAAAAAAAAAAAATTAATGATGATGAAAATACAAAACAAAACAAAACAATATTCGCCACTTTCGGAAGAGCGTGGCGATTCAACAAAACCCAAACAACACCTCTTAGAATGAGCCAGCAGTAACATGAGAGCTGTACAATAGACGATTTGCTACAGTATATGGAAACCTTCAACACCTTTTGTGGAAGACTCACTCTCAAACTAGGGGGCATTTGCACTGGCTCTTGTGCTGCAGCCAAAGGAATATGTTGGCCTTTGGGGACCTTCCTCCTCGCCAGCTGTCCTCAAATCACTTTGGCCCAGAGAGTTGGGATGCACCATTGGCAAGGTATCTTCATTATGAACAAATATTAGCCCAGCCTGTCGGAATAGCGGTTGCCCCGTCTGCTGTATGGCAGTCATAGTCGAAAACGAAAAGAGACAGACAGACAGACAGACAGACAGACATTACTACACGGTGAGACAGAAATGCCCTCCACCTTTACAACAAAGGTTACAGGCAAGGCAAGGCAAGGCAGATGTATTGCATACCCACTTGGAGCACAGAAATATAAAACAAAGGACACACATAATTTA
>CM065696.1:8646342-8648842 GCA_017654935.2 Phymorhynchus buccinoides | reverse complement strand
TTGCTTGTGCTGATTGACATGTCACTGCCCGTGCTAACCGTCTAAGAAGCACTCTTGATTACACACCCTGATGTTTCTCTAGCCTGATCTGGCTTCATTATCGTGACTTCAGTTGGTTCTGCGAGATTAAAGAGGGACATCGCATTATTAATTAAAACAGCGGGTATTAATCAGCTTTGACAACCGCTCTTTAGAAGAAGGAATGGTTGATTGTTTTATGTCTGTCGGTTAGGCCGTGAGCCAGAAAACGAAATCATGCACCCACCTGATTTGTTATGCCCTTGCGTTTTTTTGCTTTTGTCAATTAATATCGTTCTTGTGGTCACTTCACAATGAATGATGTAGACATACTGTCTAGTCATCTTGTTACTTTCTGCCTTAGTGCGCAAACAGCTTTAAATTTGGACCCATCCGGGTTTGGTATCTTTTTACAAACTAACAGTATGGGTTAGAAACAATTTTGTATATGCGCAGATGGTTGTAGAGGATCATTACTGAGGTGCATGTCTCTGAGGACAATTAATGAGCTGCGTGTTTCTGTTATTAGGAGACATGTCCTTGTCACACTAACATGACTACAATTATTGCTATCTATTGTTTTTAGTACTATTTGACAAATAAATGCAAACATCAATATGTACAAACCATAATCGTGATGGCAGTCTCTCTTCTTTGCATCTCGCATACTTTCATATGAGATGCGTCATGCTGCCTTTAAGCGCCTAACTAAGAAATAGCTAGGCCATGGATGTCTGGAGAGAATATCTATAGGGATTTCTATAAAAGAACAAAGCAGGAGAATGGACCACTAACGAAGAAAGGTAGCAGATGGCAGTAAGTGAAGGAGAAAGGCTGAGTCAAAGAGACCGACAGATTAGAGGAAGCAACAAGCACAGAACTTCCAGAAGGTGTGGGAACTATTTGCGCAAAAAGAGTCCCTGGTATCCCATGGGATAGCATAACATTATGAAATAATTAGGTTTGCTATGCATTTTCAGGTGCAAAAATAAGTTGTCGTGGACTTCTTGACGCGCATCATTTTCGGAGTACTGTTAACCGCCGTTTTGTCCAAATTCCGGTTAGACAAAACTATTACTTATTATTACAAGGTGTCTATAGACAAAACGGCGGAATTTGGACAAAACGGCGGTTAACAGTACCATAAGTTTGTGCCCTTGCCACATCCACACCCGGAGGATGATCGAAGACAAATATCCTGCTTTTGATAGCTTAGGGGCTAGGCTTTCGTGGGGTATATGTCTCATAAAATCCGCAGTGGGTTGTAGGGAGGTGGGGGGTGCAAGGGGGGGGGGGGGGCATAGGGTGGCTTACGGTGTATGTCGGTTCATCGGTTTGTCCGTCTCTCTCTCTCTCTCCTCTCTCTCTCTCTCCGATCTCGATCTCTCTCTCTCTCTCTCTCTCTCTCTCTCTCTCTCTCTCTCCTCTCTCTCTCTCTCTCTCTCTCTCTCGTCTCACCATCTCTCTCTCGTCTCTCCAGTCTCTCTCTCTCTCCTCCCCCCCTCTCTCACCCCACCTCTCCTCCCCCCCCCGCTCCTCCTTCCCCCCAACCCTCACTCCCTCTCTCACGCACTGTGTCCAAAACTCTCTTCGTGTGCTTAATGAAGACTAAAGACCTGTACATAACGGATGACCCAGGTAACAGCATCTTTCTTCTCAGTTTCCTCCTCACGTCTCTTTAGTGATGAAAATCCGTTTAACGTCCTCCGTTCTAAAACCGACACATATGGGACATTAGTAGATATAAAGATGGTGGGAACGATACTGGAGGCAATGCCCGGAGGCAGTGCAACTCCGTGTCTCAGGAGACTGTTCTTAGTGTTAAGGAACCGACCCATGCCCCAAAATCCGTCCAACCACAGCCCTAAGACTATCCAACTGGGACATTGGAGAGACAATTTCTTGTGAAATACTTCTGTCTAAATGAATCTGATGAAATCGTACTAGTTTCGTTCACTAGATGTGTATTGCACACAATATGTTGAGAACAAATATGTATTCTTGTGTCTGATATTTTATGTGATCCGTGTATATTGGGGTCTGCATGACCATAGTGAACGAAAATGGTAGGAGATCAGCGGGTTAATTTAGACAGTAGTATTTCACGAGAATCATGCCTCACAGACGTGGTCACATTTTGATTGTCGTACGTGTGAGCCGGCTCCTTTAGTCACGGGATAACAGAGCACTGGGCGTGGGACAGATGTACCGCCACCATGGTCACTGTCTCAGGAGATTGATGTTAGTCACTGGATAACAGAGCACTGGGCATGGGACAGATGTACCGCCACCATGGTCACTGTCTCAGGGGATTGATGTTAGTCACTGGATAACAGAGCACTGGGCATGGGACAGATGTACCGCCACCATGGTCACTGTCTCAGGAGATTGATGTTAGTCACTGGGACAGATTAACCATATTAGTCACTGGGACAGATGTACCGCCACCATGGTCACTGTCTCAGGAGACTGATGTTAGTCA
>CM065696.1:8631342-8633842 GCA_017654935.2 Phymorhynchus buccinoides | reverse complement strand
CCCCTCGCAGCATCGCCGAGCTACTCCGAAATCGGAATGTGTCGGCTGTACACATACATAAAAACGCATCAAAACAGCACGTAACTGAATAGTTTTTTTATGTATAGCACTGGGGTTCGGACCCGTGATTTGAGCGCGCGTGATCATGCGCACACGCGCGCACAGAACAATTCATGACAACTGTGTTATAGACCATTCATCAAGAAATGTTGTGGAAAAAACTGCATTGAAATACATGCAAAACTTCGCGAGATATTAGCGATTATGTGTTTTGGGGTTTGAACCCCGTAACTGGCGCGACCTTGACCTTCATGTAAAACTAAATACATCAGTGGATAGCTTGCCTCTTGGCAAACTAGTATTCCAAATTTGATGATGATAGACTGAATAGTTTTTGAGAAAAACGGACGAATAGCCGGACGGACGGAGGGACGCCGGACGGACGGACGGACGGACCAGACAAAAACAATAGCTCCCCGAACCTTCGGCTCGGGGACTAAAAAGAAACGACGAGACAAACTTCTCAAATATATCGCCGTGGATGATGGCAAACATTAGCAATGGGGATGGTTTCCACTTGATTGCTGTTTAAAGACTCACAGTAGGAGAGTCCGTTTGATTGGCTGTATTCATCTCACCTCCTTCCCCCATCCCTTGCTCTCCACCCTCTCCCTCCACCATCTTCTCCCTCTTCCCACCTTCTTTATCCCCCCAGGTTGTCTTCGATTAATACCTCTTAAGGCACTCGGTGGAAAAGACCAAAATCAAAATCTATTCTATAGGCTTTCGTTTTTTGCCGCTTTGTCTTCATTGTACAACAACTTTCCATTTACCGTACCCCCGCCCCACCCCTTTCCCATCTATATCTCTGTCTGTCTGCCTGTCTTTCGCACTGTATTATTTACATAACCTGAGACATAAGATATCATTGTTTATACGACTGACATTGAATACTATGCACAAATAAACCACGTCTCTGTCTCTCTGTCTCTCTGTCTCTGTCTCTGTCTCTGTCTCTGTCTCTGTCTCTCTCTCTCTTCTCTCTCTCTCTCTCTCTCTCTCTCTCTCTCTCTCTCTCTCTCTCTCTTCTCTCCCTCTCTCTCTATCTATCTCTCGCTATATATCTCCCCCCTCTCTCTCTCTCTCCCCTCTCTCTCCCTCTCCCTCTATCTCTCTCTTCTCTCTCTCTCCCTCTCTCCTCTCTCTCTTCTCTCTCTCTCTCTCCTCTCTCTCCTCTCTTCTCTTTCTCCTCTCTCTCTCTCTCCGTTTGCACGCGTATTTATTTATGCAACTGTGCATGTGTGCATGTACATGTGCGCTTTGCATGCACAAAAAGATAGAGAACGTGCGGAATCCCAGCAGGGTTTGTTGCGAAATCATACCCCCAGCATCACAAACCAAGCAGCAAACTGTAAAAGACATGCGCCATACTGGCTGATCTGTATAAGTCATAAGTTTCTTTACTGTCCATTGGCATTGCACAAACGCACATGTAAACTTGTCTTTCCACCGTGTAAAATAAAAGTATGAAACATAAATTTGCATTAACAAATATGTACCTCTCACACCACACCCAATCATTCATCCGCTCTCCGCTAGCTTGCTCACTCATCATGCAACCCACCACCACTTCCGCTTTCATTGTTAACCTTTTCTTTTCTCTTTTCCTTCCTTTCCTCCTTTTTGTTCCAGTTTGGAGGAGAACTTTTTTTCTTAAAGTATAAAAATCGCGGGTTTGAACGCTTCACACAGCAGCATTAATGTTGGCCTCTGTATTATTTGTATTTACAAACATCACAAGTATTCTCGTTATGACGATTACTAAACAGAACGACTGACTAGAAGCGCTCCGGGTCTCCCTGGAGGTGATGAGATTAGCGTACAATCGGTCAGAGACCCTTATGAACGGTAAGGTCTCCCTTTATCTTCTTCCCTTTTAAAGGGGAACCCTGACGGATGAGATTTTGCAAGAAACACGTCGAGCTCACCACGAAAACAGAGATCGCAGCGCTCACATTGCTCTGGTTTCCTAGAAATCAAACCGTCAAATCGGCGATTCTTCCTTGGCGGAGGTGCGGGAAGTCAAATTCTTTCAGTGAATGAGAAGGTATGACTGTGCACGCATGTGTCTTCTCTTTTCTAATGCCGCCTGAGTTTAGACCAAATCGTGTGCACGAAATGTTCACAATACAAGCCTTTTGATTTGTGTTTATTATGTTAATTTTATACCGTTTACCTAAAGGAGTCTCGCTCACAACAACGGAAATAGCTCCAGTTTTTGTTTTACTGCACTACGAAGAAGAAACAAGCTTCAGCCACAATGAGTGGCCTCCACCCACCCCATCGAAAATGGCTTCTCTATCCGGCATCTCCGCCAAGGAGGAATCGCCGTTTTGAAACGGTTTGATTTTGTAGGAAACCAGAGCAAAGTGAGTGTTACGATCCTTGAAAAGGCTGTCTTTCTGGTGATCTCGACGTGTTTCTTGCAAAAATTCGTCCG
>CM065696.1:8615735-8618235 GCA_017654935.2 Phymorhynchus buccinoides | reverse complement strand
GTATGTGTTTGTGAATCCGTTATCAACACTGCTGCGAAATCGTGGACTCAAGTTAATGACAGGTCGTGGGGGTTGAAAGAAAGTTTGATTTTTTTTTTAGTCAAAAAATAATCTACGCTAACTTCATTTAACCAAACAGAATTTCCACTATGACACACAGCACACACTGTCTAAAACGCACCCATGGTTACCGTACCGAAGGAAGGATTGGCAGTTTATTCTAATTTACAAGTTACTATCCGTGTTAGCTGTCTAAAAACTCATCCATGGTTACCGTACCGAAGGAAGGAGTGGAGATGGGGGGGGGGGGGGGCAGAAAGGAGGAGGGGAGGGGGAGGGGCACAGACAGGATCAACAAAGGAACCACCCATATCATTGTCACACCTTCTACCCCCACCCCCACCCCGCCTTGCCCTTCTTCGTACCCCCCTCCTCCCCTGTCTTCTCCTCCTCCCTCACCCCCTGCCTCTGCCCACCCCCCCACCCCCTATTCCCCCCCCCCCCTCCACGACTGTCTTTATGTCCAGCCAGCAGTAATTTGCAGTCCGCGTGGTCAGTGCACAAGTTGATTGCTTTTGGCATTGTCACGTGAGTAATCACGTGTCGCGGTGCAACGCAGCAAGGTGGTCAGCCATATTAACCCTTTCACCGCCAATGTCACATGTATGCACCACAATGGTTTAACACCCACGTCATCAAAAGGCATCAAATCAGGGCCTGTTATCCCCAAACCCTAGTTTATTACTTTGGGGAGATAAGGGTAGGCCTAATGTTAACATGTGACAGAGGAATTCCCAATATTGCAGGGGTTATTTTCTTCTCTACCCAGTTAAGTTTAATGGTATTGTTTTGCTGAAATATGGCTGGCGGCGAAAGGGTTAAAAGGGATAGTGTACGTTTGTTTGGCAAACGAAGCGAAACAATTAGAGACGTGAAGGCGAGGTGTGTGTGTGTGTGTGCGCGCGCCCGCGTGTGTGTGTGTGTGTGTGTGTGTGTGCGTGTGTGTGCGTATGCGTGTGCGTGTGTGCGCGTGTGTGTGTGTGCGTGTGTGCGTGCGCGTGTGCGTGTGTGTGTGAGTGTGTATGTGAGAGAGAGAGAGAGAGAGAGAGAGAGAGAGAGAGAGAGAGAGAGAGAGAGAGAGAGAGAGAGAGAGAGAGAGAGAGAGGAGAGGGCAGATAGAGAGAGAAAGAGAGAGAGAGAGAGAGAGAGAGAGAGAGAGAGAGAGAGAGAGAGAGAGGAGAGAGAGAGAGAGATGAGAGAGAGAGAGTGAGAGAGAGAGAGAGAGAGAGAGAGAGAGGAGAGAGAGAGAGAGAGAGAGAGAGAGAGAGAGAGAGAGAGAGAGAGAGAGAGAGAGAGAGAGAGAGAAGAGAGGAGAGAGAGAGAGAGAGAGAATCTGAAAACGTTATTTTCCATGGACAAAGATTTTAAGCAAAGCCTATTATTCCAATCTGTCATAACTTGATAGACATACAAAACTGAACGCAAACGTATCAAAGCAAATTATTTCACATTCAAAATTCAAAAAATGAGAGAGAAAGAGAGAGAGAGAGAGAGAGAGGGAGAGAGAGAGAGAGAGAGAGAGAGAGACAGAGAGAGAGAGAGAGAGAGAGAGAGAGAGAGAGAGAGAGAGAGAGAGAGAGAGAGAGAGAGAGAGAGAATGTTAAAAAATCGAAACAGACACAGACCGACAGACAGACACACAACAAATCCACATAATCTCAGTGTTATGTATCAAAGTACTTCCTTTCTTATATATATATATATGTATATATATATATATCAGAACAAAAAAAGAAGAGAAGAAAACTAACAAGAAAGAATGTAGACTATTCCCAATATTTCGGCTTTTGGCCTTGGACGCGGGACAGACAGTATATATATATATACTATATATATATATATATATATATATATATATATATATATATATATTAGTGTACAATAATCAATTAAAACCATTTTTACCATTGTTGTTGCAGTAAACTACTCCCTGAGGAAGCGGACGCATAGTCCGCGAAAATTCGGAGGAAAATAAAAAGAAAATGTCCAAAACTTCCGCTCCTTGTTTTAATTGATGATTTTACACTATTACTGGCTTTTACCAGAACAAACAAGTGATGTGGTGCCACCCAAAGCAGGGGATTTACTTTCTACTTACTATATCATATATTATATATAAAGGAGATCACACAGGATCGGATGACAGTAGTCGATGGCAATTTCCCTGGATGGTAGCTTTCCTGTTGTTCGGTCTGAGTCTCTTCCGGCTGTGTTTCGAGTTCTGTCTTGTGCTTTGTCTGTCTGTTTCTGTATTTTTGACATACATTTTTGTTTGTGGCTCAAGCCACAAACCTATAACTCACTTTGTCGGTCGGTCGGTCGGTCGGTCTGTCTGTCGGTCGGTCGGTCCAAAATTGTCGCACATTTTGACAAAATTGTCGCACTTCAAATCGAGGCTACACTTCAAATTGAGGCCGCTCTTTAAAATGATGTATTTTAA
>CM065696.1:8603235-8608235 GCA_017654935.2 Phymorhynchus buccinoides | reverse complement strand
AACTAGAGTGCCACAGTAATATAGCAATGACACGGTACGCAGAACATCACCATCAGTAATAAGAACAAGCAAAACAGAAACCAACCGACCAAACAAAACATAAATGAAGAAAGAAAGAAAATGACTTCCACCGCAATTTACTTCATCTACTACTACTACTACTACTACTACTACTACTACTACTACTACTACTACTACTACTACTACTACTACTAACTACTACTATAATAATAATAATAATAATAATAATAATAATAATAATCATAGCATCATAATAACACAAGTAGGCTAATGTAAATCAAATAAAAAGTAAAAGTAATCATAAAAGCATAATGACACAAGTAGCCTAATGTCAAACAAAAAACGAAAAAAAAACACCAAGCAAACATAATCAGAGAAACAAAATGACAGCATTAGTCTAAACAGACAAAAATGGCTCGTGTGTGGTGCATTAAGTGATAGTAAAGTTTTAATGGATGGGATTAAGGAGATGCCCCCGTAAGTTAGATTTGAAATTTGATACTGACGAAAATGCCTTTACATCTGAAGGCAGTGAGTTCCAAGCATATGGCCCTGAAAAGGAAAAGCTTGTTTTGTAAAGGTCAATGCGGGTGCGTGGAAGAACATATTTATCAGAACGATAACTACATGTGGAAGGAGTTAAGAGATTTTCTAGGTACTGGGGTGTCAAGTTACTGTGGACTTTATACATTAGGACAGCTGTGTTGTACTGTAACTGGTGTTCAAGTGGCAAAATTTCAAGATTATGAAACTTTTCTGAAGTTGACAGAGATGGATCTGGCAGGATTAGAGAGAGAGAGAGAGAGAGAGAGAGAGAGAGAGAGAGAGAGAGAGAGAGAGAGAGAGAGAGAGAGAGAGAGAGAGAGAGAGAGAGAGAGAGAGAGAGAGAGAGAGGGAGAGGGGCAAGCAGACGTGTAACATTTGTAATCACAGTGTCTGTGTAACGTTTTAAACTCTTCTAGTAGGAATATAATTCACATCACTCTACACTCTCACCAAATGCAAAGGCATTCACCGCCAAGCACCCTGGCATGTGTCTCTGATTTAAGAGCTTTTCTCACCGTTTCTGCAGTTAAACCTGTGAATGCGCACTGGAAAAAAACCCCACTTTACTCTTGTTGGTTGAGATGCAACGGACAACCTAGAATAGAACGTCAACAACAACAAAATACTTGGCGCTAGACAAAGAACGTATGCATGATTTTACCTTTTAGAAAATGTTTATATTTTAAAACTTGACTGTGGTAGAAAGAAGCGGGTTGTTGTTGTTTTTGTTTTGTTTGTTGTTGTTTTTGGGTGGGTTGGTGTGTGTGTGTGTGTGTGTGTGTGTGTGTGTGTGTGTGTGTGTGTGGTGTGTGTGTGTGTGTGTGTGTGTGTGTGTGTGTGTGTGTGTGTGTGTGGGTGGGTGGGTGTGTGGGTGTGTGTGTGTGTGTGTGTGTGTGTGTGTGTGGGTGGGTGGGTGGGTGGGTGGGTGGGTGTGTGTGTGTGTGTGTGTGGGTGTGTCATGTGGCCGTTTTCTGATTAACAGACTGTGTGTGATGATTATCTGTCTTTCTCCCATCCCTCCCCTTGTCGTCTTTCGGATGAGACGATAAACCGAGGTCCCGTCTGCCCATGCACTTAGCACACGTTAAACGAAAAAGTTGTCGGTAAAGGTAAAGATGTGCCCCCCCCCCCCCCCCCCCTGCATTTCTCGGTTAATTGCAATTTTCCGTTTTTGCCTTTCTTACCAAACATAAAGCTGTATTTTATTAACCTTTTTAGCTAATAACCTTTTTGGAATAATAACCCTATCCTAACCCTAGCCCTAACCCCCCCCCCCCCCCCCCCCCCTCCCCCCCCCCCCCCCCCCCACCCTACCCCCCCCCCCCCCCCCCCCCCCTATAAGACGGGAAAACGCAATGAACCACGACTGTGACAAATGGCGCCGTGTACTGCAATACATAGGGGGGGGGCTATTAGGCTATTAGATAATGGCCTAGGGTTAGTATTCCAAAAAGGTTATTAGCTAAAAAGGTTCATAAAATACAGCTTTATGTTAGGTAAGAAAGGCAAAAACAGGAAAATGGAATTAAGCGAGAAATGAAAGGGGGGGGGGGGGGGCACCTCATCAGTCGCACAAAAAAAACCGCATGCAAAAAACAAAACAAAAATGGGTGGCGCGCCTCTGGCTGCGACGCTCTCTCCATGTGGGAGCAACCTGAATGTAACAGAGACGCCTCTGTGACTATAAAGTACCTAATACTTAATACCCTCTTTAAATTGTTTTTAATGTATTCTGCCTCAATCGGCTTGCGGGTTGCCAATGGCGTCTAACAATTAAACAGCCAACACGTTGAGTGATGTTATCGGAAAGCAATGCTTGCCCCATCTTTCCAAAGCAGGGACTATCAGGTTCTGCTGGTCTGGACAGTTTGGTGCTGGGGAGAGAGTCTCTGAACAACACTAACATGACGAGATAACCCACAATGCACACACACGCACACATGTGTGCGCACGTATGCATGCACGTATACACACACACACACGCACACACACAAACGCACACACATATACATACATGCACGCACGCATGCGCGCACACACACATCCTGAGGGCAGGATGGAAAAAACCCATTTCGTCAGCTTATTATTTAACCCTCAATAAAGATGCTTTTGACTCGACTTGACACACACACACACACACACACACACACACACACACACACACACACACACACACACACACACACACACACACACACACACACACACACACACACACACACACACACACATACACATACACACACACACACACACATGGCAAGTTGTTGTGCACGCACGCGCGCACACAAATACACCACCACCACCTCCTTCACCGCCCTCACCAACACAACATTAACAACAGAACAAATGTTAACCCTTTCACCGCCAAAGTCGCATTTTAGCACCACAGTGATTTAACACCTATGTCACTAAAAGGCATCACATTGGGGTCTATTATCCAAAGACCCTACTGTCTTAGTTTTGGGAAGTAAGGATAGACCTTATTTTATATGTCACAGAAGAATCCACAATACTGCAAATGGATTTTGTTCTCTATCCAGGTATATTTAATGGAAATGTTGGGTTGAAATATGGTTGGCGGCGAAAGGGTTAAATGATCTCCGAAGTCGTTGATATACAAGAGGCAACTAAAGACCAGCTTAGTAGAAACTCGGGTTTTCGTGTGGCTGCGTTTAGATTATAGCTGCAGCAAGACAGGGTTACGCGAAGGATAGTGCAGCCATTATACATGTGTACTATACGTATTTCTTCTAACATATTATATAACTAAACCACCAGGTACATGTATCGCTGATATAAGCTCTGAAAGTAATCAAACACATGGCATGGTGCCTGGTAGTGAACATCTTTGCATTTGGTGGGAGTGCAGAGTGAAGTGTCGGGCGAACGCATTCTCTGTTTGAATTGTGAAGATTTCCCATTGTTGCCCCTTCCCTCATGACATGGGCAGATGGCCTGGTCATTAAACAATTGTTCATTGATGTTGTTCTCTCTCTCTCTCTCTCTCTCTCTCTCTCTCTCTCTCTCTCTCTCTCTCTCTCTCTCTCTCTCTCTCTTCTAACAAGATTTGCTATGGCGAAACGGGTAGATATCCTCTACTTTATATTCGGACCTATGTAAAGTGTGTAAAGTATTGGCTTAGACTTGTTCAATTACCAATGTCAAGATTTAATAGACAAGCTTATGAGATGTTGCTACAACAGTATGAATGAGGGAAACATAATTGGGTATATAACATAAAAAAAAGTTCTCTCAGAAAATGGTTTCGGAATTGTCTGGTTAAGCCGAGGGGTTGGAAATGTGTTAATGTTTATTTCAGAGTTTAGGGACCGGTTGATTTCATGCTTTACACAAGACTGGCATTCTAGCATAGAAGATACAGATACGTATAGTTTTTATGTTTCGTTTAAAAGCATATTTTACGTAGAAAAATATTTATTATGTGTTACATACAAATGGCATCGAGATATGTTAGCACGCTTTAGAACAGGTACACTTGGTTTAAATGCTAAAAAATATGGTTTCATGTTAACTTTTCTGAAAATATTAATTGCCCATTTTGTGCATGTGCGATTGAAGATGAGTTACATTTTGTCTTTGAAGATATTCGCAAAACATGCTCAGAATTTAACTTAGCACTTGCTAAAAGGAGAAACATAACTGCAATTATCTCCTCAGAAAAGGAACATATTTTGAAATCACTTGCAAAATATGTGGCTAAAGCTAACGATATTAGAAAGAAAGCGTTAATGCATGAAGATGGTAAATTAGTGGGATAAAACAGAAAATATGCTAACTGATGTTTATTTAAACGAAGATTGTTATTGTTGGATAGTCTTTCAATTTGTCAGTTGGTTAACAATGTGGGTGTGTGTGCGTGCGTGTGCGTGCTTGTGCGTGTGCATGTGCGCGCGTGTGTGTACGCGCGCGCGCGCGCGTGTGTCTGTATGTGTATGTGTGTTGATAATATGTTTAGTTCTAAATCTTCTGTTCTTGATCATTATTTTTGTGTATGCTTAATTTGTTTTGTAAGAAAACGTTGCACGAAATGATGATGGTGTTGTACAAACCCCCATGACACGAAAGCTGTATCTGGCTAATGTCATTAAACAATCAAAGTGTCAAAGTGTCAAGTGTCTCTCTCTCTCTCTCTGTGGTTGGTTTAGCGTCTAATTAGACGTAGCCTCTTATAGGCAGTGTTCCTAAAGAAACAGAGAGAAAGCGTGTCTTCTATAATCTCCCACCAAATATAGACCCGTTTGCGATATGTCATAAATGTTATTGACACAGAAGCAAAACTAGAAATAAAACATACCCTCATTCAATAAATCAAAAGACAGCGAAGCCGGAAAATATTGTTGCACATCAGTGGGTGTTTAAAGCCACTGTGGAAAACAAACAAACACACAAACACACAAACACACAAACAA
>CM065696.1:8590735-8598235 GCA_017654935.2 Phymorhynchus buccinoides | reverse complement strand
TTCTTCTTCTTCTTCTTCTTCTTCTTCTTCTTCTTCTTCTTCTTCTTCTTCTTCTTCTTCTTCTTCTTCTTCTTCTTCTTCTTCTTCTTCTTCTTCTTCTTCTTCTTCTTCTTCTTCTTCTTCTTCTTCTTCTTCTTCTTCTTCTTCTTCTTCTTCTTCTTCGTCTTCTTCTTCTTCTTCTTCTTCTTCTTCTTCTTTCTTCTTCTTCTTCTTCTTCTTCTTCTTCTTCTTCTTCTTCTTTTGCCCATAATTATGTCTGCTTCTTGTCTTATATACCTGACTGTTTGTCAGTTTGTATGTCTGCCATGTCTCCATACTGGTTACGAATGCATTTCCTTTCCCTCCACCCTCTTCTCGTTCACTCTATGTCTGTCTGTCTGCCCGTCTCTCTCTCTCTCTCTCTCTCTCTCTCTCTCTCTCTCTCTCTCTCTCTCTCTCTCTCTCTCTCTCTCTCTCTCTCTCTCTCTCTCTCTCTCTCTCTCTCTCTCTCTCTCTCTCTCTCTCTCTCTCTCTCTCTCTCTCTCTCTCTCTCTTTCTCTGTCTGTTTGTATGTGTGTTTTTCGCGTATGTTTCCGGGCGTATATATGTGTGTATCTTTATCATCATCATCATCATCGTCGTCATCATCATCATCATCATCATCATCCTCATCGTCGTTGTCTTCGTCATCAGCGTCGTCGCCATCATCATCGTCGTGGCCATGGTCATGGTCTTAGTGATAATAATAATAATAATAATAATAATAATTTCACTTATATAGCGCGATACAAATCATGCTAAAAGCAGGCTCTCAGCGCTTTACAAACATTGATAAAACCATGTAAAAATATAAATTAAAAATTAACATTGACACACCATGTTTCATAACAATGATATAGAATAATAGTAACATTATTTAATAACACAAGGAAACAAAGAGAACATAATAAGAAATGCTAAGAAAAAAGCACTAAAAACCTTAAGCAATATACATTCACATTCACATTTCTAAGATAAAAGCACTAAAACCATTTCTAAAATAAAAGTTCTAAGACTTTAAGCAATACAAATTCAATTCAAGCCCCCCCCCCCCCTTCCCCGCTCTCCCCCCTTCCTCCGTTTCCCTCTGTTAAAACCAAAACAATTCAACTAGCATAATAAACACATTAAAAACATTATTCACTAGAAGAATACATGGGTAAAAAAGAAGTATGCATACAAAGACACACAAACTCATGCGCATGACTGACATCAGGGCAAAACTGTGTTTTACAGATGTTTGGTGAAGAGGTGTGTTTTCAGGTGTGTTTTTAAAGGTGGGTAGAGACTGGATTTGGCGGAGAGTTATTGGTAGAGAGTTCCAAGTGACAGGGCTAAAGACAGAGAAACTTCTTTTGCCGAAGGAGTTGAGAGAGAAGCGGGGGACAGAGAGAAGGTTGGCATCCTGAGATCGGAGAGCTCTTGAGGGCGTGTAAGGACAGACAAGATCAGATAAATAGGATGGCATACATTCAAGATTGACAATCTGAAAACAAATGATGGAAATGTTATACTCAATGCGGGCTCTCACTGGGAGCCAGTGCAGGGTCTTCAGTAGCTCAGTAACACTGGATCTTTTACTCTTTCTAAGAACAAGTCTGGCAGCGTGATTTTGAATGCGTTGGAGTTTGGACATCAGCTTTTCTGGAAGATCAGCCAAGAGGGAGTTGCAATAGTCAAGTCTAGAAAGAATTAAAGAGACGCATAGTTTGTTTGCAGAGTCAACTGAGAGATAAGAACGAATTTTGCCTATTCTTCTGAGCTGAAGGTACAAAACTTTGCAGAGGTGGTTCACGTGTACTTCCATGGTAAGGGACTGATCTAGAAAAATCCCCAGGTTTTTCACAGAAGAAGAAAATGGAATCTCAGATTTATGCACAGACATGGTTTTCAGTGTAATATCTTTGTATTTTGATTTTGATCCTACGCACATTGCTTCAGTCTTTTCATCATTCATTTTAAGTTTATTTCCATACATCCACTCAGCCACTCTCTCTATACATGCCTGTAGATAATCACAAGTGGAAGCAAGATTTCCAAGCTGCGCTGAACGATAGAGCTGAGAGTCATCAGCAAAGAAATGGTACTGAGTGCCTAACTGTGCAATGAGAATGCTGAGGGGCCTTGTATACATAGTAAAAAGAACAGGCCCGAGCACCGAGCCCTGGGGCACACCGAAGTTGAGCTCAAAATTTACAGATCTAACACCGTTTATCAGGATACATTGTGTGCGGTTTTGAAGATAAGAAGTGAACCAGTTCAGGACCGTTCCTGAACAACCAAAGTGCTGGGATAATCTAGCGAGTGAAATACCATGATCAATGGTGTCGAACGCCGTCGACAAATTGAGTAACGACAAAATTGTAACACAACCCATGTCAGAAGCTTGTAAAAGATCACTTACCACCCTAAGCAAGGCAGTTTCTTTACAGTGATGCTTCCGATAGGCTGACTGAAAGGGTTCCAGAAGGTTGTTGGACTCTAAATGAGCTAATAGCTGCGAGAGAACAATGCGCTCCAGAAGTTTAGAAAGGAATGGCAGGTTCGAAACTGGGCGATACTGTTTGAGCTGCTCGGGGTTGAGGTTTGACTTTTTAAGAAGAGGTATGACTAAAGCATGCTTAAAACAATGCGGAACTATGCCAGTGATAAGAGATTCATTCATGATGTCAGTAATGACTGGTAAAACCTCGTCTAAACATGAACATAAAAGAGGACATGAAACTGGGTCTAGATCACAGGCTTTCTTTGGCATGCTAAGAATGATTTTCTTTACATTGTCACGTGTGACTGGTTGAAAACATGCAAAAGGGGTTCCGTTAAAAGATTCTGACTCAACGGCAACATTATCAGACTTGAAGTTTTGATGATCCTCGTCATCGTCATTGTTATCGTCCTCGTCACCATCGTCGTCGTCGATATCAGCGTCATCATCGCCATTATCGGAAGCAGCAGCAACGTCACCACGATCATACTCACCATCGTGATACAACATCATGGTCATTGTCGTCGGTGTGACCCCCCCCCCCCCTCCTCCATCAAACCATCGTCACCCCTCTCTCCTCACCCCCACCCCCGTCTCTACCTCTCCCTTCTTAATCTTAGCCCCCTCCCTTCCATGTTTGTGTGGTGTGTGATCTTGAAAGCGCGGAGGCATGTGTTGTGCATGTCTCTGTCTGTGTCCGTGTGTGTGTGTGTGTGTGTGTGTTTGTGTGCGCGTGCGTGCGTGTGTCTGTGTGTGTCGCGGAGGCATGTGCGTTGCATGTCTCTGTGTGTCCGTCTGTGGTTTTGTATGCGCGTGCGTGCGTGCGTGTGCGTGCGTGTGTGTGGTATGTGTGTGCGTGTGTGTGTGCGCGCATGTGTGTGTATGTGTGTATGTGTGCGCGCATAATATGCTTGCGTGTACTGTGTGCGTGGGAAGAAAGCATACTGTGAATTGCAGTGATATTCACTGGAGCTGAAAATGGCTAAACGAAGACAGGACTTCTTGTAAAGAGAAGGAAAAGGTGTTGGAGTTTATTTTTTCGCAAGATTGTACACCTGATTACTTTGTCCATGGTGAATAAGAAATGGAGAGGGAAAGGGAATGGTGGGAGAATAGGAAAAGGTCATACATCATTCCAGATTAAAACTAAGAGAGAGAGAGAGAGAGAGAGGAGAGAGAGAGAGAGAGAGAGAGAGAGAGAGAGAGGAGAGAGAGAGAGAGAGAATGAGAGAGAGAGGAGAGAGAGAGAGAGAGAGAGAGAGAGAGAGAGAGAGAGAGAGAGAGAGAGAGAGACAGAGACAGAGAGAGAGAGAAGAGAGAGAGAGAGAGAGAGAGAGAGAGAGAGAGAGAGAGAGAGAGCAAACATGAAAAACGAAAACGAAAACGAAAACGAAATCGACATTTATTTAACCATGGAACATTAGATAAGCAATGACAGCTTTTTTTCCACCCAGCCCTAAATACATAGAGAGCGAGAGAAAGAGAGATGGGGGAGAAAGTAAGAGAGACAGAAAAGAGAGAGAGACAGAGGGGGGCGGGGCGCAGAGAGACAGACGGAGAGATATAGAGACAGACACAGACAGAGAGGCAACAGAAAGAAATGGAGAATGTGCTACCCATGCGTTACGCCAGCATCTTTATCACTGCTGTCATTATTTGTTGACGTGCTTTGTTCATGAATGTTGCATGCTAATGACACACCTGTTAAGTGGAGGAGTAGAACTGCTCTGCTATAGGCCTTTGCAACTAGGGTTAGTAACGCCCTTGACAGTGAGAGTAATTGCTCTTGCTGGTCAGTACTGGACAAGGGCATTCACTCTCGCGAAAGGCAGCCATTTAGTGGCATCAAATAGGGGTTATTGGCGAGTTATCCCCCTGTCTGTTCAGTACTGAACCATCTTCCCCCACCCTCCAAGGGCATTCACTCTTGCAAAAGGTGTTCGTTGCAGACCCCAATAGAGCCTGGATGATCAGGGCCTGTATTCACGTTGAGATAGCATGAGACTTAGCATCATGCTAACTTAGAAGCTCTTCCAAAAGTCCTATTAAATCCTATAGGACATTGGAAGAGCTTCTAAGTTAGCATCATGCTAAGTATCATGCTATCTCAACGTGAATACAGGCCCAGGCCAATGGGTCGTGTGAAACGTTACCATTAAACATGAAATGACTGGGAGTAACAGTTGTACAAGTCACTTTTGTCGAATCAACTGCTCTTGTCGATTTGGTCGACCCTTTTCAATCACGCTTCTCGACATTTACGAAGTAGAGTAGAGTGGCTCAACGTTTCCAGCACTGTGTGAAATTATGAGCTATAGGGTACAATGATGATGACACCATGAAGATGAATTGTACTGTTTTTGTTCTTGATGTTTTCTGGTTTTGGGACGTTGTTAAAGACCCAGTGACGCACCACGATTAAGTCCCTTGGGTTTGTCTGGGTTGCTGTGGCACACATACACATTCCCCCAACTTCATATTGAGGCTGCTCTTTAAACTGATGTGTCGGTTGGGGCCATTTATATGGGAGTCAGACTCGGTCAAAACAAGATTTCTTTCCAGTTATAAGACGGAAAACACGTGAAACCCGTGATTTTGACACGTGATCTGGTGGATCTTTGAGAATCATTGATGCGTGTTGTTATACGTGGTCGAACTCTACGCGGTGACAGTCCTGAGATAAGCATAGCTGTGGACGGGGCTATGGCAGACTAACTAACTGGTCCACTTTTCAGTCGGTTCGAGTGTGCTCCACGAAAGGTCGATCTGGCACGCGGCTACATGCTGTCGACAAGGACATTTTGAACAATAATGCTGTAGAATATACCGACCTTGATCTGGCACGCGGCTACATGCTGTCGACAAGGACATTTTGAACAAGAATGCTGTAGAATATACCGACCTTGTCTTTGTTTCTACACTCAAATGTAATGCTTACTGGGGCAGTGGAGGATGCCTCGTGCCTCCATACGGGGATCTGGACGACCCCGACCCCTCCACGACTCTCTCCCCGTGGGGATACCGGGGGGGGGGGGGGGTTCTTAGTATTCACCCACCTTCTGGAAGTTTTGTGCCTGTAACTTCCTCTAATCTGTCACTCTTTTTTTACTCTTTTTCTTTCCTTTCTGTCATCTACTGTCTTACTGACTTAATTGGTCCATTCTCCTGCTTTTTCCCCAAAACAATCTTCCAAATATCTTTTCTCCCTTGAGCTCCTCCGAAATCGGAATGTGTCGGCTGTATGCAGCGGATAGACCAGTGAAAACTGAAAACCGGAAACATACGTACCTTATCCATTATGACCATATGGCCAGGGAACGCAGAAGAAGAAGAAGAAGTAATGCTTGCATATTGTCACGTGGGTAGCGAAGGCATCGTTCACTATGCTCAATGCTCTGTATGAGAAGGTACACTGTGTTCCTCTCCTTCCACTGCATAAACCGCTCCCCAAACCCAAATCAAGACCCCTTTACGTTCTGTTGGAGTCATGTGTGTGTGTGTGTGTGTGTGTGTGTGTGTGTGTGTGTGCGTGTGCGTGTGCGTGTGCGTGTGTGTGTGTGTGCGTGAGCGTGCGTGCGCGCGCGTGCGTATGTGTGTGTATGTGTGTGTGTGTGTGCGTGCGCGTGCGCATGTGTGTGTATGTGTGTGTGTGCGTGTGCGTGTGCGTGCGTGTGCGTGTGTGTGTGTGTGCGTGTGCGTGCGTGTGTGTGTGTATATGTGTGTGTGTGTGTGTGTGTGTGCCTGCGTGCGTGCGCGCGCGCGCGCGCGCGCGCGTGTGTGTGTGTGTGTGTGTTTCCTTGTATATAATAATGTGATATTTCGTGTGAATATTGCGTTGTATGTTGTGACAGCAAGAAACAAATCCTTCTTGAATTTTAACTGGGATGATAAAGTCTGATTGAGTGATTGAGTGATTGAGTGATTGATTGGTTGAACTAGAAGTGAAGCGTCTTTCCAAAGGATTAACGTATAACCACCAACACAAACAGGATTTTGTTGGCAATCTTTGCAATTACAAGCCAACATATCCACTCCTTCCACGTATGTCTGCAGACAGCCCGATTGTAATAGAATGTTTAGGGTGGATTTGTAAAATGTTAGGAGTATGCAGATCTATAAACAATGAATTGCATTTCACATTTATACGCAAACAGGTGTAGAAACGATTGCCATTGTTTTTCTCTGGGGTTAGTCTAAGGCTGTATGATCATTTACACAAAGTTGTGTACGGAAAATCATCCACATTCCGCAAACAAAATATGGATGTAAGAAATATGAAACAAACTATGCACATACGCGCGAAAACCCATCCGCATTACCCCAGCCGCTTATTTCCGCGGATTATTTCCGCTTGTTTCTAGTCTTTTATGTGCCACAGGTGTAGAGAGGCACAGTGGCACATAGCGCGTTCGCCTCGTGTCAAGTAAACCCGAGTTCGAACCTGGGTACAGGAGATTTGTTTCCTCTCACTTTGCACTAGGCCTTGCGGTCTGAACGTGGAGTCTTTCGGATGAGACGATAAACCGAGGTCCCGTGTGCCCATGCACTTAGCACACGTTAAACCCAGTGGCAACGAAAAAGTTTTCATTTGGTCAAAATGTACCACCACCACCCCTTTCCTTCCTCATCAGTCACAGAAAAATCGCATGCAAAAATGACCAAAAAAACAAATTGGGTGGCGCGCCTCTGGCTGCGACACGCTCTCCAGGTGGGAGCAGCCCGAATTTCACAGAGATGCCTCTGTGACTATAGATGACCTTTTTTAAAAATAAAGAATTGTGGATTGTAGAAGGGATATGCCCATGAATTGTCGTGTACATTGTAGTATGTGCACACTCCCAACATGTTTTACCAAAAATAACACAGAGTAGTTTTTAATTTTGAACGCTCACGACTGATGCACGTTCTGTGGTTTCTGAAGCACTGCGCTACAGAACGTCTCAACACAATGGCCCCTAGGCAACCAACAAGTAAGAAAGTGGTGAGCCCAAACAGTT
>CM065696.1:8583235-8585735 GCA_017654935.2 Phymorhynchus buccinoides | reverse complement strand
TATCCGCTGGTCAATGACTGAAGGAAGATGCACTGTGGTCACGCTTCCCTGGTGATCTGATGACAGACCCCTCTCGTTACTTATTGTTTTCTTCAATTGATCAAAGCTAAAAGGCGTACTCTACTTTTTGCCTATCGCTTGTGAGGAAAGTGTGATAGAGAGTGAGTGGCGAGAGAGAGAGAGAGAGAGAGAGAGAGAGAGAGAGAGAGAGAGAGAGAGAGAGAGAGAGAGAGAGAGAGAGAGAGAGAGAGAGAGAGAGAGAGAGAAGAGAAGAGAGAGAGAGAGAAAGAGAGAGAGAAAGAGAGAGAGAGAGAGAGAGAGAGAGAGAGAGAGAGAGAGAGAGAGAGAGAGAGAGAGAGAGAGAGAGAGAGAGAGAGAGAGAGAGAGAATGGGACAGTAACTGCTGATTCTGTTTTGTTTTATTTTATGTCTTTTGGCAAAATATTATCTTTATCAATGTAAATTAGAACATAATTTGCCTCATGTTCTTGTATTTCTGAAAAATATTGAAAGAAAGGCATAAAATTTATTAAAAAACAACATAACTCAATTGTTGCAATGAACCAAACTGTGGTTTATGAACCTCTACTGTCTGTCTATTAAACTGCTTTTTGTTTGCATGATGAGGCCGCAAAACAAGGCCATATGAATTACTATTGTAAATAATAATATGCTTACAATGATGTTTACCTATTCCTGTGTCTGTAGTATTGGACAATGCACAACTCGATTTATTGTGACCTACGTAAAATGCACATGAGCCAGGCCATTTTGTGAATGATGTAATGTTTTGGTGGTGGTGTTTATTCATTGCTTTTTTCTATTTTTTTAAATTATTTTATTATTATTACTATGCATTTTATTTGCTGTTTTGTTGTTGTTTGTTTTTTGTATTATTAGGTTTGAGTTAAATTATATTCTACATATATGTTTGTGTGGGTTTTCGTTTTCTCTTTAAGTGTAGGCCTACTAGTTTATTTCTTAAACTATTGATTTATAGTGTTTGTTTGTGTCTTAATATGATAACAAAAATGAAATACAAACGTTTATCCTTTTCTCCGCCAGCCATTTTTCAGCCAAGACATACCAATAAACTTAACTGGGTAGAGAAAAAATAATCTGCAATATTGGGAATTCCTCTGTGACATGTATGACATTAGACCTATCCTTACCTCCCAAAATTATGAAAAAATGGTATTCGGATAACAGACCCTGATTTGATGCACATTAGCGACATGGGTATTAAACCATTGTGCTGCAGAAATGCGACATTGGCGGTGAAAGGGTTAAAAGAGAGAAAGAGATGGGGGGAGAGAGAGAGAGAAACAGAGAGGGAGAAGCAGAGAGAGACGCCACCTGGTTTCAAGAGTTTAACGTGGTGAGAGTCATGGCATGGCCATAGTTGTCGACGGGGCTATACTGTTGATCTTTATCTCGATCCGGGTGTCTAGGGCTAAGTGCCATAACTCCACCTGAGCGAGCATGCACACATACGGGCATTATTACAGGTGAAGTCAGTCAGTACACAGACTCCCACCCGCAAAGAGCTCACACAGAAATGCCTCGCACTAACTAGAAGGGCGAGGGGAGTAAAGACGTATTGACGGTAGAAGAGTGCAGGATATGACAGAAAAGAAGACAAACAATTCTCTGAATCATACTCCACTGTAACTCCAAGGTAGGAGCATCGATTCTTGGGTACTGTCTGCATTTAATATCTCTCTCTCTCTCTCTCTCTCTCTCTCTCTCTCTCTCTCTCTCTCTCTCTCTCTCTCTCTCTCTCTCTCTCTCTCTCTCTCTCTCTCTCTCTCTCTCTCTCTCTCTCTCTCTCTCTCTCTCTCTCTCTCTCTCTCTCTCCTCTCTTCCACACACACACACTAGCACACACACACACACACACACACACACACACACACACACACACACACACACACACGCACGCACACACACACACACACACACACCACACACACACACACACACGCTCGCCCCCCCCCCCCCTCCCCCCCCACACACACGCGCACACACTTGACAGCCCATAGTAATTCTCCTCGTTCCCATAAATGGTGAAAATTGCACCCAGTACGTATCCCCCTGACCCCCTCCTCTTTACACACAGCCCCTAACACCCACCCCCCCCCCACCCACCACCACCACCACCACCACCACCCCTCCACATCGGTTTTCATGCACGCATTGCTCTGCTGTTAGTATAAGTTCCATTGATGTAAAAGGTGCTTTACGACCGAAACAAAGGTTCACCTAAGAATGAAATAGTGAGGCCAAGAGAGGAGATAACGAAATGGAACAAAGGGGGGCACTCTCTTTCTAATTAAAGGTTCACCTGTTTCTCTGCCTTTTAACTTGCCTAAGTATATCAGAGTGTATGCGTATCTGAGCTGTTCCCACCTAGAGAGCGCGTCACCACAAGCGCAGCGCTACCTTTATTTATACTTTTTTTTACATTTGCGTGTGTGCACACGCGTGTGTATGTATGTGT
>CM065696.1:8565735-8575735 GCA_017654935.2 Phymorhynchus buccinoides | reverse complement strand
ATAACGAGCAGCATAATGATACAGCCAGAGACGCGCCACCTATTATTTTTAATGTGCATGCGATTTGTGTGTGACTGATGAGGAAGGAGGGGGGGGGGCGGTAAATGTTTACAAAATGACAAGTTTTTTGTTGCCACTGGGTTTAACGTGCGCTAAGTGCATGGGCACACGGGACCTCGGTTTATCGTCCCACCCGAAAGATTCCACGTTCAGACCGTAAGGCCTATTGCAGAGTGATAGGGAAAAAAACCTGTACCCAGGTTCGAACTCGGGTTTATTGTATGCGAGGCGAACGCGTTACCTCTGTGCCACTCTACACCTTATCTCCGATGCTATGCTATCTCGGTATTTAATTGATAGCATAATATGATTCAATCATAATAGTGTATAAAACGGTATGTCTCCCCCCCCCCCCCCCCCCCCCCCCCCCCCCCCCCCCCCCTCCGTGTATTGGTTTTGATGCTTAGTATCATGTCATTGTCTTGTTGTGATAAAAGTGTTGTTGACTTGACCTGATCTGACAGTCATAGTCGGATACAGACTGGTGTGCATTAAAGCTGTAAACATGCGGTGAACAACTGCACGGATGGCTGAATTCATATTATGATGTCAATCTTAGGGGTGCATGTCTGTTGTCAACCGATACAATCAGTCCCCTTGTGACCTATGACTCACCCTGTCAGTGGGGGTGACAGATCTAGACCAACATATTTCGGTTAGGAACAGAAACGAAAACATGATGTGCTTCTTAGGAAAATGTGGCCAAGAAAGTAGAGGGGATATTTTGGGAGCCAAGCACAGAGAGAGAGATAGATAGAGAGAGAGAGAGAGAGAGAGAGAGAGAGAGAGAGAGAGAGAGAGAGAGAGAGAGAGAGAGAGAGAGAGAGAGAGAGAGAGAGAGAGAGAGAAACATACAGACAGCGAGAGAGATTTTATTTATTAATGTGAAAGAGGGAGGGAGAGAGAGAGAGAGAGAGAGAGAGAGAGAGAGAGAGAGAGAGAGAGAGAGAGAGAGAGAGAGAGAGAGAGAGAGAGAGAGAGAGAGAGAGAGTTTAGTTCAAACTTCAAACACTTTATTTTACAAGGATAAGAATTTAGGCTGGGCCTAGTCTTCCATTATGTCCTTGGTTCTAAGCATGCAATACATAAATACTACTACAAATGAACACAGAGAGAGAGAGAGAGAACACTGAACACTGAACACTGAAAGATTTTAATTGCACATCGGCATTAGGCCACAATACAATGCAAGGGGGGGGGGGGGGGGGGGGGGGGGGGGGGGGGGGGGGGGGCGCAGTCAAGGATTAATATATGAAAAAGAAAACAAAATCTACATATTGGAAAATAGCTATCAAGCCAAAAAGGTTGTGACGTAAGTGTCCCGCGCGACCCGCTTTCTTTATTTCTTATCTACACCCCCCCCCCCCCCTCCTTCTCCCCTCCCCACCCCCCCCCCCACCCTCTCTCCTTTTCATTTCTCTGTCCGGCCGCCACTTTAATTGCCACCCACCATCTAAAGAACGCCGAATAAGGCAATTATCTCTTTGAAGCAAGATCTATCTCCCCATCACAAGATAGTGATAACCAACAGTCGGCTCCCTTTGAAACCCTTCCTTTCCGAGCACGAGAAGGATTTGAATGTCGGCACGTGATAAGGATGTAATAGGCGCGTGATTGTTCTGTACATTTTGAACATCATCTTGTGACGTGTCGACTGCTATAAACCAATGACAGGCTTTCATTGTTTGAAAGTGAAGGCTATAATTGGCGTAGTGAGAAAAAGTTTTTCACACAAGACGCTGAAACTGACTAGAGCAACACCTCTCCCAGCCAGAATAGCCCACCTAGTAAGTCTTATTGATGACTGGTGATTGAGACTGGTTGTTTGTTTGACCCTAGTTTTGATCTAGATCCTATGTTCAATGATGAATAAGGAGTAGATAGATATGTTATAGAAAAGAAGTGGTAAACATTCTGTTCTATTTATGTGCACTGATTATTTGTGTGTGTGTGTGTTTTTTTTTTGACTTTAACACTTTTGGTACCAGAACCGGAGTTTATGCCTACTAACCCTTTTGTCTATTTTTAGTAGGAAACCTATGGGCCGCAATCTTGCACTTTATGATACCATTCCTTTCCAGGTGTTGGATGGAGAGTGATGTTGGATTGATCACCTTTTATGTTTTACTGATCTCAGTTTGTTAACTGAAATTCAGTTTATTTATTAACTAGTGCTATTGTACAAGGGAAGCCTTCTAGCCGGTTGGGATTCACTAATTCCCTGCCGACTGAAGCCCCTTGTCTCTAAGCCATAGAGATCTACATCCACCTTCTCCTGTGATTATCAGCAGGGCATCGTGGGCCGGACGATCATCCCGGACTCCACCAAGCACCAAGACGGGTCCGTCGCCAAGACGACCCGCACCCAGAATCCGCGAGGAGACCACGCCTGAACCGTGCCATCCCGCGAAGCCGTAACCGGAACGACTGGGAGCTACTCTCATCTGACGAGCAAGCCCAGCCACCCCAGCATTCGCCGATCACTACGGAGGAACTTGCCAAGAGCTAAGTTTATAAAACCGCGCCAATCACTGGAACTTTCCTACGGACACTGAAGATAATTAGTAACCCTTCCGGCATGGGGCGAACCTTATAGAAAAACAAAAGTCTTGTAAATCCTTTCGGATTCCATTGTTTTTTATTCATATTTTGTTTTGGCGCCATTGAGCTGCTTTATTATTATTGTTGCATAATCTTATGCAGATTTTGGGAGTAAATAAAATACAAGTGTCAAATAATCCTGAACCCTTTGGTCAGACTGATGAGAGTGGGAGTCTTGTAATTTCATGTAAAACCCTACTTCTCTCTGTCTGCCATTTAGAGCAATTCAACCACTTGTATTTCTTACAATCATACGAGCCAGAACCCGGGCACAAATATAAATTTATTAGATGAAAAGGGGCCGGGAAAGTTGCTCATCTCCCATACCCTAGAGAAGTGGGCTAAAGGCAAATTTTCTAAAGTCTTCCCTAGGGACTTAGCCTTTTAACCCATTACCTCGTCACATCTAATTGGGGGCTCGCGTCCGGGATATTTTTTTTTCATAAAGTCTAACAAATTTCAATTCAAACGGTAGTTCCTTTTCAAAACTCATCTTGTGTCCACTGGGAAAATTATTGTGATTTGGTTCACTGTGTTTTGATTTGATTTGTTTGAATGCTATTTATGACTTTATTTTGATGTGCATGCTATTTCTGTTTATGCTGAAATAGTTAAGTGTTGTTTGATACATTCAACTCAGCAGCTTTGTTTTTATTTTTTGAATAGTTGTATTTACAACCATGGCTGAGATTGTTAAACTTAGGCGGGAGCTTAAAGAATGGGGAGAGTCTCTAGGATTGTCCGGCCAAGAGTTAGCTAATTTTGTCATATCTGAATATGACAAAGACAAAGCTCGGGAGGCTCAAGAGGCTGATAAAGACAAACAGAGAGCTCATGAGGCTCAAGAGGCTGATAAAGCTCGCGAGGAAGCTGAGAAAGACAAACAGAGAGCCCATGAGGCTCAAGAGGCTCATAAAGCTCGCGAGGCTCAACAAGCAGATAAAGATCGTGACGCTCAGGAGCAAGAGCAAATCCGTACTCATGAGTTAAGGCAGAGGCAACTAGTGCAGGATGCCAAAAATAAAGAACTCGAACTTGAGGCCACTGAGCGAGAAAAGGCGCGAGACCATGAGCTAGCTATGAAGCAGCTTGAAAACTCAGCAGACTCCGAGACTGCTGCCCCTCAAACTTTTCACCCTCCCATTCATACCTCAGCCATGACCTTCACATTGGAGGCATTCAATGAGGCAACAGAGTCTATCGATGCATTCCTCGATAGATTTGAAAGACTGGCCCAGGAATTTGAGCTTGCTCCGGAAAAATTCAACCTCAAGCTTGCCCAAAGTCTCAGGGGTGTGGCTTATGAGGTATACAGTAAACTTCCGTCAAGCCAAATTACCGACTACCCAGCTTTGAAAGAAGCCCTGCTCAACAGATACCAGTTGACAGCGGACGCCTACCGGAAAAAGTTCCGGTCAACCAGAAAAGGTAGGGGAGAGTCCTATGCCCAATTTTCAGATAGACTGGGAAACTATCTGACAAAATGGGTGTCCCTTTCTGCCAAATCAGAGTCCTATGAGGATCTCCGGGAACTGATGGTTGGCGAGCAACTGCGCGAAACCATGTCCCCAGAGTTACGCACCTTTACTGCCGAGCAAGGTGCCACAACTCTGGCTGACCTCATCCAGCTAAGTGATAGGTACACTCTAGCCCATGATGAACCTAGCGCCCCTAAAAGGCCAAAACTACAGCAAGTTGTTGGGTCCACTGTTTCACAGCAGAGCAGGGGTAACCCCAACTCCAACAGTGGGTCAAACAGTTCTACACATGAACGACACCCACTGGGACAACCCTTATTCTGTTCATACTGCAAGTTGAACACCCACAATCGGGATGACTGCAGGAAACTTGCTTACAAGCGGCAAAATGTTGCAACTATGCAAGTCGTCTCGACTTCGCAGAATTGCACAAACCCCTCCCCAGTACAGTGTCCAGGCACACCGTCAGTCGTCGGACAGGCGACTGTCAACAACATCCCTGTTCAGTGTCTCTATGACACTGGACTGTCATGCGACGCCATCGTCTGCGGATCCTTAGTCCCCGCGTCAGCATACACGGGAGACTTCATCTCTCTGCAGGGCCCTGATGCTGCACTCCCCCCATCCACTTTGCCAGTCGCCATAATCAATGTCGACACCAGATATGTTAAGGGACCCATCAAGGCAGTGCTCATGGACAGTCCTGTCTATGACCTCATACTGGGATCACAGTATGTGTTTTTAGGGCACCCCTCTCAACCTGCCCTAGTTTCAGCAGCATTCCCTTCTCCCCAATCCACAAACCAACTCCCTCCCTCCTTCCCAAAGAGCAAATCTCCCTCAGCAGGGAAGAAACCTCTCAACGCGGCAAACCAAATTGCCGCGCGAGCCAATCCAGATTGTCCCAAGTCCCCAAGTCCGCCACAACTTGGAAAATCCTTCCCAAGGAATGTCCGCCTAACGACCCAAGACCACTCGCCACAGGTACCTCAGGTGAAAGGCAGCACTGTACCCGCAAACACCCACCGAAGGTACTATCGGGACAGGCCGCCGCACGTACAGCCGTCACCTACCCCTCCCTTTCAGCGAGTGGCAGTCGACTTGGTCGGGCCTCTACCTCAACGGAAGAAGAAATTCCGGTACATAGTCACCGTGGTCGACATATGTACCATGAGGTGCGATGCCGCCCCAATCTCCTCACTTGATGCTAGCCAGATAGCCGCGGCACTCAAAGCCATTTTCGCCCGAATCGGCCTACCAAACCACATCATCAGCAATGATGAATCCAGGCTAAAGGGGAAACTCAGGCAAGAGGTGTTTGCTATTCTGCAATCAACCTTGGGACAACTCAACACAGGATTGCCGCAACAACCTCAGTCGGAATCCATTCCACTGATTTCCAACCCACCTGCTCCTTTGAACTCTGTGTTGCGACCAGATGTTCCACCATTCCAGCCGACCCAGTCTCCCCACTAATTTGTCCCTGTCGCCCAAGTCGAAAGTGGAGTCGGCGTTCCACAGGAAGATTCCGGTACCAGAATCTTTTCTTCGGGGGGCCTCTGTGACGTAAGTGTCCCGCGCGACCCGCTTTCTTTATTTCTTATCTACACCCCCCCCCCCCTCCTTCTCCCCTCCCCACCCCCCACCCTCTCTCCTTTTCATTTCTCTGTCCGGCCGCCACTTTAATTGCCACCCACCATCTAAAGAACGCCGAATAAGGCAATTATCTCTTTGAAGCAAGATCTATCTCCCCATCACGAGATAGTGATATCAACAGTCGGCTCCCTTTGAAACCCTTCCTTTCCGAGCACGAGAAGGATTTTGAATGTCGGCACGTGATAAGGATGTAATAGGCGCGTGATTGTTCTGTACATTTTGAACATCATCTTGTGACGTGTCGACTGCTATAAACCAATGACAGGCTTTCATTGTTTGAAAGTGAAGGCTATAATTGGCGTAGTGAGAAAAAGTTTTTCACACAAGACGCTGAAACTGACTAGAGCAACACCTCTCCCAGCCAGAATAGCCCACCTAGTAAGTCTTATTGATGACTGGTGATTGAGACTGGTTGTTTGTTTGACCCTAGTTTTGATCTAGATCCTATGTTCAATGATGAATAAGGAGTAGATAGATATGTTATAGAAAAGAAGTGGTAAACATTCTGTTCTATTTATGTGCACTGATTATTTGTGTGTGTGTGTTTTTTGACTTGAACACTTTTGGTACCAGAACCGGAGTTTATGCCTACTAACCCTTTTGTCTATTTTTAGTAGGAAACCTATGGGCCGCAATCTTGCACTTTATGATACCATTCCTTTCCAGGTGTTGGATGGAGAGTGATGTTGGATTGATCACCTTTTATGTTTTACTGATCTCAGTTTGTTAACTGAAATTCAGTTTATTTATTAACTAGTGCTATTGTACAAGGGAAGCCTTCTAGCCGGTTGGGATTCACTAATTCCCTGCCGACTGAAGCCCCTTGTCTCTAAGCCATAGAGATCTACATCCACCTTCTCCTGTGATTATCAGCAGGGCATCGTGGGCCGGACGATCATCCCGGACTCCACCAAGCACCAAGACGGGTCCGTCGCCAAGACGACCCGCACCCAGAATCCGCGAGGAGACCACGCCTGAACCGTGCCATCCCGCGAAGCCGTAACCGGAACGACTGGGAGCTACTCTCATCTGACGAGCAAGCCCAGCCACACCAGCATTCGCCGATCACTACGGAGGAACTTGCCAAGAGCTAAGTTTATAAAACCGCGCCAATCACTGGAACTTTCCTACGGACACTGAAGATAATTAGTAACCCTTCCGGCATGGGGCGAACCTTATAGAAAAACACAAGTCTTGTAAATCCTTTCGGATTCCATTGTTTTTTATCCATATTTTGTTTTGGCGCCATTGAGCTGCTTTATTATTATTGTTGCATAATCTTATGCAGATTTTGGGAGTAAATAAAATACAAGTGTCAAATAATCCTGAACCCTTTGGTCAGACTGATGAGAGTGGGAGTCTTGTAATTTCATGTAAAACCCTACTTCTCTCTGTCTGCCATTTAGAGCAAATCAACCACTTGTATTTCTTACAACCATACGAGCCAGAACCCGGGCACAAATATAAATTTATTAGATGAAAAGGGGCCGGGAAAGTTGCTCATCTCCCATACCCTAGAGAAGTGGGCTAAAGGCAAATTTTCTAAAGTCTTCCCTAGGGACTTAGCCTTTTAACCCATTACCTCGTCACAAAGGTAAATATACACAAACAAGCATCTTTAGTATTCGATCACTACTAGTAGCAACAATGAATGCATAATGTAAGCCTGAAGTTAATATATTCAATGCAAAATAAGAACACTTTTTTCTTTAAAATAAGACATACATCTACAGTTTCTCTCTTTGCCTTCTACTAATGGCATGAAAAACATACCGATAAACTTTATGTGTATGAATTTCATTAGATGCTTTCATAAGGATATGAAGAGGCAGATGTTCAACGTCTTTCAGAAATTTAGCCCTGAGGTCTTGATACTGAGGACATTTGAATAAGAAATGGGATTCATTTTCAATTTGATTTCTACAAGAAGGACAAAATCTATCTTGTTCAGCTGTGCTGTAACGGTAGTTATTGTTGTTTAATGGTAAAGCATTTAATCGCAGTTGCGTTATGGCTACACGAAAGCAGTATGTGTTCATATCCATAATATATCTTTCTTTTTCAAATATAATCTTGAAATTTCTATAATTTTCATATCTGTCACTGTCTGTGATGGCGCCAGACCATTCTTGAATGAACATATCAATGAGGCGTTGTTTAAATATACGCAGAAAACATTTTACATCACCAACTCCTTGTTGTAGCCAGATAAAATTAAAGCCTGTTTCACATAAAATTGTCCTTATCTTCGAAACCCAACATTGCTTACCGGATCTGTCTAATTCAAATAACATTAAATATGATTTGTACGGCAATCTATCAACATTCATTTGTAATAATTTAAACCAGTATCTTAAGGATGCAACATACGAGTTTATATAAAGTGGGTACCTGCCTAAATCTCCGTAAACCATTTTGTTAGGTGTTCTAATTGGAACACAAAGAAACCTTTTACAAGCTGCCAGATGTACTTTTTCAATCTGTTCTAACCTATTTAGTCCCCAAATCTCAGATGCATAAAGAAGTATAGGTTGAATTTTTATATGAAAGATTTTAAAGAAGGCAGTTACAGTCATATCTTTATATTTGTTGAAAATTCTGTGTAATTGTATCATTGCTTTTTTACCTTTAGTTGTAATATGTAAAGTACCCCTTTTTGGACTGATCATGGTCGTAAAGTTGAATCCTAAGTAACAGTAATCATTTACAACTTCTAATCTATCACCATTGTAGAACCATTTTTCATATTTTCCTAAGAAGCCCCCCTTTCTAAAAACCATGACTTTGGTTTTGTTTATATTTACTGATAACTTCATGATTACTGCAGCAGGTTTTTAGTACATTTAATTGATTTTGAAGGCCGCTAGGTGTGATAGACAAAAGAGCCACATCATCAGCAAATAATAAAATAAACAATTCTATTATATCCGGAAATAACCTAACCCCATGCTTACCCTTTTCGTTCATATGGTTTGCTAACTGATTAATAAATATTGAAAATAGTGTTGGACTCATAACACATCCCTGTCTTACGCCAATGGGTGTTTCAAATATTTCAGAAATTTCATTATTTGCTCTTACACAAGATAGTAAACAGTGATACATAGCTTTGAGTGCTATTAAAAATTTTCCTTTAACGCCCTGTTGTTTTATACATTGTAATAATTTATCATGTCGAACAGAGTCGAATGCTTTCTTAAAATCTACAAAAGCCACGTACAGTTTCCTACCTCTTTTACTCATACAGTTTTGAATTGTAGCATATAATGTAAATATCTGATCAACGGTTGAGTATTTTTTTCGGAATCCTGCTTGATTTTCTGAAATTAATTGACTACTTTCTAACCAATTATATAATCGTGTATTTAGTATTGATGTATAGCACTTGGATATAATACTTAGGAGAGATATTCCTCTATAATTGTCAACGTTTTCGGGATCTCCTTTCTTGTGGAGAGGTATAATTATAGCTTTTGACCATTGAACAGGATAAATCCCTGTATTGAAGATTGTGTTAAAAAGTTTAGTAAAAAATAATTGAACATGCTTTCGAGAGAGAGAGAGAGAGAGAGAGAGAGAGAGAGAGAGAGAGAGAGAGAGAGAGAGAGAGAGAGAGAGAGAGAGAGAGAGAGAGAGAGACAGACAGACAGACAGACAGACAGACAGACAGACAGACAGACAGACAGACAGACAGACAGACAGACAGACAGACAGACAGACAGACAGAGAGAGAGAGAGAGAGAGAGAGAGAGAGAGAGAGAGAGAGAGACAGAAAGAGATAGAGACAGAGACAGAGACAGAGACAGAGAGTGAGAGTTGGAGAGAGAGAGATGCAGACAGCGGCAAATAGGAAAATAAAGACAGGGAGAGAGATGATATTTATGAATGTAATAGTACCACCTTTACCTGGTCATACACAGCAGACTTTATGCATAATAAAAGAAAGATAATATACATTTATCATGTATATTAGGTTTTTTTTAAATGCGTTCAATATTCTGTTGATTTAAAGTATAAAGGATGAATCATTTATTAATTAGAAGAAACGAAGAGACACACAATAAAGAGAAAAGATCATATATTTTCGACGTTTTAATTAGCACGGTAGATAAATCAAGTTACATCTATGGTCTTCCACTGCTTGTTTATTCTCCCGAATAATAAATTTAATCTTATAAACATTCATCTGCACAGCAATTGGTGTG
>CM065696.1:8528235-8540735 GCA_017654935.2 Phymorhynchus buccinoides | reverse complement strand
CCCCCAATGGATTCAACAACAAGACACCCACGCCTCCCTTCAACAAAGAGCTCCACAAACATAATGCTCTTCTCCCTAACTCTCCACACGTTGACCCTCTCCCTGCTCTCCCTATCTCCCCGCACCACTAGCGGACTTCGGGTGAACGTGGCCGTGCTGCTGCCCTTCGATGACCGTTACCTATTTTCCTACCATCGCGTGGCCCCGGCCGTGGACCTGGCCATCGAGGTGCTCAACGGGGACAAGAAGCTGCTGCAGGGACACCAGCTGATGGTCCGGTACAGCGACTCCCAGTGCCACATCGCTGTGGCCATCGATAAGGCCATTGACTTCTACACCAAGAATCAGGTGAGGACTTATCATGTGTTTTATTTAGTTAGTGATTGTTGTTGATGATGTTGATGCTGATGATGGTCCGGTACAGCGACTCCCAGTGCCACATCGCTGTGGCCATTGATAAGGCCATTGACTTCTACACCAAGAATCAGGTGAGGACTTATCATGTGTTTGAGTTAGTCATTGTGTTGATGATGTTGATGCTGATGATGGTCCGGTACAGCGACTCCCAGTGCCACATCGCTGTGGCCATCGATAAGGCCATTGACTTCTACACCAAGAATCAGGTGAGGACTTATCATGTGTTTGAGTTAGTCATTGTGTTGATGATGTTGATGCTGATGATGGTCCGGTACAGCGACTCCCAGTGCCACATCGCTGTGGCCATTGATAAGGCCATTGACTTCTACACCAAGAATCAGGTGAGGACTTAATATATCATGTGTTTGAGTTAGTCATTGTGTTCATGATGTTGATGCTGATGATGGTCCGGTACAACGACTCCCAGTGCCACATCGCTGTGGCCATCGATAAGGCCATTGACTTCTACACCAAGAATCAGGTGAGGACTTATCATGTGTTTGAGTTAGTCATTGTGTTGATGATGTTGATGCTGATGATGGTCCGGTACAGCGACTCCCAGTGCCACATCGCTGTGGCCATCGATAAGGCCATTGACTTCTACACCAAGAATCAGGTGAGGACTTATCATGTATTGTATTTAGTCATTGTGTTGTTGTTGTTGTTGTTGTTGTTGTTGTTGTTGTTGATAATAATTGTTAGGGACAGTGACTCACATATCACATTGCTGTGGCCATCGACAAGGCCATTGACCTCTATACCAAGAATCAGATGAGGACTTATCATGCATTTGATTTAGTCATTGTGTTGATTATGCTGATTATGATAATGGTCATGTACAACGACTCCCAGTGCCACATTGCTGTGGCTATCGATAAGGCCATTGTTTTCTACACCAAGAATCAGGTGAGGACGTATCATGTGTTTTATTTAGTCATTGTGTTGTTGTTGTTGTTGTAGATGTTGCTGTTGCTGCTGCTGTTGTTGTTGTTGTTGTTGTTGATAATAATAATTGTTAGGTACAGGGACTCCCATATCACATTGTTATGGCCATTGATAAGGCCATTGACGTCTACACCAAGAATCAGGTGAGGACCTATCATGTGTTTTATTTAGTCATTGTGATATTGTTGTTGATGATGTTGATGCTGATGATGGTCCGGTACAGCGACTCCCAGTGTCACATCGCTGTGGCCATTGATAAGGCCATTGACGTCTACACCAAGAATCAGGTGAGGACTTAATATATCATGTGTTTGAGTTAGTCATTGTGTTGATGATGTTGATGCTGATGATGGTCCGGTACAACGACTCCCAGTGCCACATCGCTGTGGCCATTGATAAGGCCATTGACTTCTACACCAAGAATCAGGTGAGGACGTATCATGTATTTGAGTTAGTCATTGTGTTGTTGTTGTAGATGTTGCTGTTGCTGCTGCTGCTGCTGTTGTTGTTGTTGATGATGATGATGGTGATGATAATTGCTAGGTACAGTGACTTCCATACCGCATTGCTGTGGCCATCGGTAAGGCCATTGGCTTGTGCACCAAGCATCAGGTGAGGACGTAGCATGCATTTGTTGTATTTAGCCATTGTGTTGTTATTGTAGATGTTGTTGTTGTTATTGTAGATGTTGTTGTTGTTGTAGATGTTGTTGTTGTTGTTGTAGATGTTGTTGTTGTTATTGTAGATGTTGTTGTTGTTATTGTAGATGTTGTTGTTGTTATTGTAGATGTTGTTGTTGTTATTGTAGATGTTGTTGTTGTTGTTGTAGATGTTGTTGTTGTTATTGTAGATGTTGTTGTTGTTATTGTATATGTTGTTGTTGTTATTGTAGATGTTGTTGTTGTTATTGTAGATGTTGTTGTTGTTGTTGTTGTAGATGTTGTTGTTATTGTAGATGTTGTTGTTGTTGTTGTAGATGATGTTGTTATTGTAGATGTTGTTGTTGTTATTGTATATGTTGTTGTTGTTATAGTATATGTTGTTGTTGTTATTGTAGATGTTGTTGTTGTTATTGTAGATGTTGTTGTTGTTGTTGTTGATGATGTTGTTGATGATGATGACGATGATGATGATGATGATGATGATGATGATGATGATGGTCAGGCACTGTGACCCCCAGTGTCACATTGCTGTGGCCATAGATAAGCCCACTGACTTCTACACTAACATAAGAATAAGTTGATGGCTTATCTGCTATTGTTTGTAGTCATTGTGCTGTTTTTGATGGTTATAATATTGATGTTGATGGTGATGATAATGCTCAGGCACAGTGACCCCCAGTGTCACATTTCTGTGGTCATTGATAAGGCCATTAGTTTATATCATGTAATGTATTTATTGCGTTATTAATTGTGTTGTTGTTTTTGATGACGACGACGATGATGATGGATGGATGGGTAGATTGACTGATGTAAGTTTTGATGGATAGAAGTATGGACGGAGAAAGTGACAGAGAGGAAAGAGAGACAGAGACGTGGGTGTTTGTTTTAAGTTGTAATCCTAATACGTATTAGGATTACACCTGTTATTCACAGTATGTAGACCTACACGAAACATTGTTGTTGTTGTTTTTAGCAGGCATCACAATAATCAGCAACAAAAAACTCTTGATGTGAATGTTATGAGTGTTGTTGATGATGCTCATGTGGGTCCATACACACACACACACACACACACACACACACACACACACACACACACACACACACACACACACACACACACACACACACACACACACACACACACACACACACACACGCGCGCGCGCGCGCGCGCGCATTACATTCAAAGGGACACCACTTAAAATTAAAGATGCACGCACTTATCTACACTACACAATAATGCCCCTTTATGTAACGTTTATCTTTTTCAAACACAGATCGTTAGTTCTACCGTAGACATATTTCGTTTCCCTCTTTACTGCCACCTTAGGTGGATATAAATGTTAGCACAGGATTAAATTCGATATGGTTTGATTTCAGCAAATAGGCTTACGACAACAATCAACAAAACAAGCACGACCGTATAATTCTAAATCACAATTATCTATTCTATCAGTTTTGCCATGAATATATCTCAAATGTCGTGAAAAAGCAAGCAAAAATAATTGCTGGATTAGAAAAAAAAGCACGATAAAACGTGATGTAAGGTACAAATCTTCTTTAGTCAACATTACTTTTTTCGTGGATTCGTCGTCTCGTTTGTTTCGGGGTTTTTTCCGTTCAAGTCGCAACATATATAATCTTGGTTATTCTCCTCAGGTTGACGTGTTCTTCGGACCTGTGTGCGACTTCGCGGTGGCTCCGGTGGCTCGGCAAAGCAAGTTCTGGAGCATCCCCCTCATCTCCACGGGGGCCATGGCCATGGATTTCACCATCGCCCGGGCAGACATGTACCCCCTCCTCACCAGGGTCGGGCCCGTCAACTTCGGCAAGCTCACCGACTTCGTGTCCACGGTCTCCAGGCATTTTCGGTGGACCAAACTGAAGCTGCTGTTCACCAAGAAGGGCCAGGACAACCTGATCAAGAGCTTCTGCCATCTGGCCACGGAGGCGCTGTATTACATGCTGAAGTCCAAGGATCCCGAGCTGAGACTGGACCACTTCAACATCGTCGACCACGACATGGACAAGGTCCTCAGGGACGAGGTGGGCCTCGACTATGGAGGTGAGGGTGGGTGAGAGAGATCGAGAGACTGATAGAGAGAGGGGGGAGACATTGAGAGGGGGAGGGGGAGAGAGAGACATATAGGGAGGGGGGAGAGAGAGACTGATAGAGGGAGGGGGGAGACATTGAGAGGGGAAGGGGGAGAGAGAGACATATAGGGAGGGGGGAGAGAGAGACTGATAGAGGGAGGGGGGAGACATTGAGAGGGGGAGGGGAGAGAGAGACATATAGGGAGGGGGGAGAGAGAGACTGATAGAGGGAGGGGGGAGACATTGAGAGGGGGAGGGGGAGAGAGAGACTGATATAGGGAGGGGGGAGAGAGAGACTGATAGAGGGAGGGGGGAGACATTGAGAGGGGGAGGGGGAGAGAGAGACTGATATAGGGAGGGGGGAGAGAGAGACTGATAGAGGGAGGGGGGAGACATTGAGAGGGGGATGGGGAGAGAGAGACTGATAGAGGGAGGGGGGAGACATTGAGAGGGGGAGGGGGAGAGAGAGACTGATATAGGGAGGGGGGAGAGAGAGACACTGATAGAGGGAGGGGGGGAGATTGAGAGGGGGAGGGGGGAGAGAGACTGATAGAGGGAGGGGGGAGAGAGAGAGACTGATAGAGGCAGGGGGGAGACATTGAGAGGGGGAGGGGGAGAGAGAGACTGATGTAGGGAGGGGGGGAGAGAGACTGATAGAGGGAGGGGGGAGATTGAGAGGGGGAGGGGGGGAGAGAGAGACTGATAGAGGGAGGGGGGGAGATTGAGAGGGGGAGGGGGGAGAGAGACTGATAGAGGGAGGGGGGAGATTGAGAGAGGGGAGGGGGGGAGAGAGACTGATAGAGGGATGGGGGGAGATTGAGAGGGGGAGGGGGGAGAGAGAGACACTGATAGAGGGAGGGGGGAGATTGAGAGGGGGAGGGGGGGAGAGAGACTGATAGAGGGAGGGGGGAGATTGAGAGGGGGAGGGGGGAGAGAGACTGATAGAGGGAGGGGGGGAGATTGAGAGGGGGAGGGGGGGGGGAGAGACTGATATAGAGGGAGGGGGGGAGATTGAGAGGGGGAGGGGGAGAGAGACAATGATAGAGGGAGGGGGGAGATTGAGAGGGGGGGGAGGGGGGGGGAGAGAGACACTGATAGAGGGAGGGGGGTGATTGAGAGGTGGAGGGGGGAGAGAGAGAGACTGATAGAGGGAGGGGGGAGATGATGAGAGGGGGAGGGGGGAGACAGACTGATAGAGGGAGGGGGGACATTGAGAGAGGGAGGGGGGAGAAAAGACTGATAGAGGGAGGGGGGGAGATTGAGAGGGGGAGGGGGGAGAGAGAGAGAGATAGAAGGAGGGGGGAGAGACATTGAGAGGGGGAGGGGGGAGAGAGACTGATAGAGGGAGGGGGGAGACATTGAGAGGGGGAGGGGGAGAGAGAGAGGACTGACATAGGGAGGGGGGAGAGAGAGACTGACAGAGGGAGGGGGAGACATTGAGAGGGGGAGGGGGAGAGAGAGACTGATAAAGGGAGGGGGGAGACATTGAGAGGGGGAGGGGGGAGAGAGAGACATATAGGGAGGGGGGAGAGAGAGACTGATAAAGGGGAGGGGGGAGACATTGAGAGGGGGATGGGGAGAGAGAGACATATAGGGAGGGGGGAGAGAGAGAGACTGATATAGGGAGGGGGGAGAGAGAGACTGATAGATGAGAGAGGGAGACATTGAGAGGGGGAGGGGAGAGAGAGAGACATATAGGGAGGGGGGAGAGAGAGACTGATAGAGGGAGGGGGGAGACATTGAGAGGGGGAGGGGGAGAGAGAGACTGATATAGGGAGGGGGGGGAGAGAGAGACACTGATAGAGGGAGTGGGGGAGATTGAGAGGGGGAGGGGGGAGATAGACTGATAGAGGGAGAGGGGGGAGAGAGAGACTGATAGAGGGAGGGGGGAGACATTGAGAGGGGGAGGGGGAGAGAGAGAGACTGATATAGGGAGGGGGGGGAGAGAGAGACACTGATAGAGGGAGGGGGGGGAGATTATTAATTGAGGGGGATGGGGGAGAGAGAGACTGATATAGGGAGGGGGGAGAGAGACTGATAGAGGGAGGGGGGAGACATTGAGAGGGGAGGGGGGAGAGAGACTGATAGAGGGAGGGGGGAGATTGAGAGGGGGAGGGGGGAGAGAGACTGATAGAGGGAGAGGGGGGACATTGAGAGGGGGAGGGGGAGAGAGACTGATAGAGGGAGGGGGGAGACATTGAGAGGGGGAGGGGGGGAGAGAGAGACTGATAGAGGGAGGGGGGAGAGAGAAACTGATAGAGGGAGGGGGGAGACATTGAGAGGGGGAGGGGGGGAGCGAGAGACTGATAGAGGGAGGGGGAGAGATAAATAATAGAGGGAGGGGGAGAGAGAGAGCGAGAGAGAGAGAGACTGAGAGAGGGAGGGACAGATTGAGAGGGGGAGAGATACGAACGAACGAACCATTTTAAAGAATAGGCCGTCGCCCGTGTCATAAGGGATCAAAGGGGAAGGGGCGCAAGAAAAAATCAAAACAATAATCTTTTTTTAAAAAGAAGAGGGGTGGGGAGAGATAGAGAGAGGGAGAGAGAGGAAGAGAGGGAGCGATAAAGTGATACAGAGATGTAGAGAGACGGGAGAGAGAGAGAGAGAGAGAGAGAGAGAGAGAGAGAGAGAGAGAGAGAGAGAGAGAGAGAGAGAGAGAGAGAGAGAGAGAGAGAGAGAGAGAGAGAGAGAGAGAGAGAGACATACAGAGAGACATACAGAGAGACGAGGTAGATAAAGAGATGGTGGAGAATGAGAGAGAGAGATAGCACTGAACGATGAACACTGAAATATTGTGGCCGATGGAGAGACAGAGAGAGACCCAGAGAGGACGTGTGAGTGTGACATTTGAATTACTGTGATTGTGAAGGTCACCAACCCATACATACGAGACAGAGGGATTGGGGAGACCGAGACAAAGAGACAGACAAAGAGAGGAGCTTGCAATGTGACATTTGAATTGATTTAATTGTGAAGGTCACCGACCGTTATGCGAGAGAGAGAGAGAGAGAGAGAGAGAGAGAGAGAGAGAGAGAGAGAGAGAGAGAGAGAGAGAGAGAGAGAGAGAGAGAGAGTGAGTGAGTGCATGTGTGTGTGTGTGTGTGTGTGTGCGCGTGTGCGTGTGCGTGTGCGTGTGTGTGTGTGTGTGTGTGTGTATGTGTGTGTGTGTGTGTGTGTGTGTGTGTGTGTGTGTGTGTGTGTGTGTGTGTGTGTGTGTGTGTGTGTGTGTGTGTGTGTGCGTGCGTGTGCGTGCGTGCGTGCGTGTGTGTGTGTGCGTGTGTGTGTTTGATAGTGTTTAAATCGTTGGTGTTCTTGTTTTAATGCAATGCAATGCATTACAAGTAAAGTATATTTTATTGTGCATATATTTATCATCATTCATATAATAAAAAGCCAAGTGTCCGTGTGTGTGTCTGTCTGTCTGTCTGTCTGTCTGTCTGAAGCACAAAACGGGCCTTATAACTCCGCCGTTTTTTGACCGAATCGCTTCAAATTCGCTGTGAGCGCTGATGGCAACGGCAACCGAGTCGGCCGTGTCATTTGCGCAGTTTGGCAAATGCGCGAAACGCGTATCCGCCGGACTCTCGGCGCCCGTATCTCCGGCATTTCTGGACCGATTGCCTTCCAATATGGCAGGTAGATGAACGGGGACGGTGTGCCAAACCGGAAGCAAATCGGTTCAGAAACGCGCGCGCTATACGCCGCTTCACCTTTTCACAAATAACTCCGCCGTGTCTCAACCGAATCGCTTCAAATGTGCAGTCAAGCTTGCTATGGACCGGGCAAAGCCTGGCAGCAAATTGGAAGAGAATTGGGAGAGCGCGTCACTCTCAGAGCAGCGCCAACGGGAAACGGGGCCTTATAACTCCGCCGTTTCCTAACCGAATCGCTTCAAATTTGCTGTACTCAGCGTTACCAGTACTTGGCGTTACCGTTACTAGGCGTTACCGGTACTCGGCGTTGCGCTAGTTTTTTAAAAATTCTTGTGCACTTGTATATTCAATTTCATTTAATTCCTGCCACCCCCCAAAAAAAAAGTCGCTTTGCGAGTCAGTGTTAGAACTACAGTATATTTCACTAAAAATGAGAAAGTTCTTGTTTCGTATTTTGGTATTACTAATGTCTTCAAAACATTCAAAGTCAAAGGCATTCCCTCTTCTTTATTTTGACTGCAATGCCAATACACTGTGATCTCCCCATTACTCTTCATACGGGTTTTAAATGGGCTTCCATGAAATATTCGTAGCAATTCGTGGTTTGAAGAATACCGAATTGCGTATTTCTAGTGTTTGTTTTCAATTTGTCTTACTCCAGTCTGCAGTATGTGATTAGGTAGAAGAGCCCGCATGTGTTTTAACATATATTCTGATCTGGCGAATCGCTGTCCAGACCAGCCAGACACCATTACATTTTGGCCATCAAACCAGTATGTTTGTGTCAAATTATGCGCTTGAGCATGTTGTTCTACAGTGATATCTAGATGTTTAGGTAGTAAGTGTAGTTTGTTGTAAAGAGGAAGTATTGGAAAAATCATACATATTTTCATTTTATCTGTTAATTTGAAAACAGGAGTGAGTTCCCTAGTGAATTATGCACACTTTTTTTTTATACCAATTTAACCAATTTTGAAGCTGTGGATATTTTGCTTTCCATTGATGTTTTGCCGAGATCTTACCATATTTCGATTAGGTCTACTTAGAGCTTCCACCTGAGAAAATCACATTCTATTGGGTTGCATGTTTATGGGCTACACGCTAAAAACGTGGGTTTTTTTGCTCATTATCTAGCGGTGTTGACATCATTTTGTTAAATTGTACAGATTCATCACGATCACATCACTCTCCTAAACGATATATTTTTAGCAACACAGATTGTGTCCTTTGTACCAATCGAAATTTAAAGTAACTATAACTCTGTATTAGTCCACAACAAATTACCTAACCCAGTCACCCAAGGTCACTTTGTCTCTCATTTCGAATCATTCAGTGCCTTGCATCACGTTAGTACTTCCACCTGCCTTCAAATTATTGGTAATACTGATATGCGTTGACTAGAAGGATGTCCAAATTGTTTTGGGCCAAACTATTTGATTGCGCTTGTCTGCATCTTACTGCTGAATAATGACATTACTTCTTGTTTCTACCTTCATTTGTCAATCAATTTGCTTTCAATATGGCCGCCTAAGCGAGTCAGAGGGAGCAACGCTGAGTGCATTTTGGGTTGATTTCATACACTAACATTACTTATCTCGGATGACCATTCCATAGTGATTATTTAGAGAACCAGATACTTTAAATCAATGTTTAAAGTTGCATTCCCAAATTATCATTTTCAATGAAACAAACTGTACGCTTGTGTCACGACGCACGTGGATTGTACACGTGAGAGGTCTTTCCAATATTAAAAAATATACGAAATGGGAACACTTTTTGAAGGCAATTAAATCGGCTCATTCGATTGGATTCCCCCACCCCCCCCCCTCCCCTCACCACCACACACGACCCTTCTGGATCTCTCTCTCCCTTCAACGAATTAACAACTTGAAATCCTAGCTATAACCATAAAAAACAATGTTCTCCATTTTCTGTAAGTTTATTCCAGACATACTGCCGTTAAATGAATATATTTAATTAGTTTCATCTAGTTCTAGATTGTTTTTATGATTTTAATCTCCTTACGCCCACAGTTTTGTAAAGTGATCGTTCCAGTTAATTGAAGTTTGTTGCGTTTTTGTTGCTTTTCATCTGAATGTCAAAGAAACACTTAAATGTCTACCTGCCTGTCTGTATGCCTCGACGTACACACACACACACACACACACACACACACACTCACACACACACGCACACAAGCTCTCTCTCTCTCTCTCTCTCTCTCTCTCTCTCTCTCTCGTTCTCTCTCTCTCTCTCTCTCTCTCTCTCTCTCTCTTCTCTCTCTCTCTCTCTCTCTCTCTCTCTCTCTCTCTCTCTCTCTCTCTCTCTCTCTCTCTCTCTCTCTCTCTCTCTCTCTCTCTCTCTCTCTCTCTCTCTCTCTCTCTCTCTGTCGATGCGTGGTTGGTGTGAATGCCTGTAAGCTAAAACACATCATTACGGAATCTGAAACTGAAAACTTTATTTTACAAGGATACAGATTTTAGGCAGAGCTTATTCTTCCAATATTGTAAACCGGCTTTTGGACCCGTCTTTCCCCTTGTGTATCTGATGTTGATGATATTTGAGTGATTGGTCAATTTAAACGGCAAGAATAACATTTTGTCAGGATGGATTTCGAGCGGTCCTTTGACCAAGGTATCACCCAAGAACAAGGGCTGGACGGTTGGTTAGGTGTAAGAAATAGAGAGGAAGAGAGTGGACAAACAATCGTAAACAACAATAACAATTCACACGCACGTTGACTCACAATTAACAGTCAAAGGCCATTTAACGTTTCCCAATTATTAATTCAACTCCTCTTTCTTTTTTTCTCAATTGCAACATTTCTCCAACATTAATTAACAAACAGATTTTTTAGGAAACAAACTCGGCATTGAAATGGCTTTGAACGTACAGCACAACAACAACAACAATAAACACACAGAGAGGCCAACTACTGATCTTACAAGATGATGATAAAATGTACGGGTTAGGCTTACAATTTAGAAATAGGCTGATGGAAAGGGATAGATGAACTTATACCTAGTAGCCTTATAAAGTATTCCCGTTAGTATTATTTAAATGTTCTTATTTAATTTATGTAATGCAAATTTAGAAAATTAGACTAACTGATGAAAATGTACAGACCCTGGATTCTAGCTTCTTTACTGTTGTTACTATAACGAGTTAGCCTAGACTTTTAATTTGTATGAAATAACTTTGAGTTTATATTCGATAGGCCTATGTTCTTTTTCTATTCTTCTTATGTTTGATGTTATGAAATGTGATACATGTAGAGTACTATTTATTTGTTGGTTTAGTAACGATAGTGTTGATACAACTGGATCAAGGGAGCCTTATTTGTTTTTACTTGACCAGCTATATTACTCTACTATTTTTACCTTGGCTAGGCCGTAGACTACTAGGTCTGTACTCAAACTAATAATAATAGATCTAGTTCAGATTTTTAGCTCCCCGAAAGTGCGAACCGAACGTTCTTATATACAGTTGGGCGGCATCATCCGACCAATCAGATCGCTCGACGACGTATCACTAGGCTACGCCATTATACTTCTTGAATCGACATGGAGGATTGAGTTCTGAACATCCAATTTGTGTGAAAAAAGGGAAATTGTGATTTAATTGACTATGACAGAATATGTATACTACATACAGATAATCTGGAATACCTTCTTAAACGGGGAGTACAATTATGTGGTTGTGGAAACAGCTGTGTGTGGTGTAGTGTTGTGTTATAATAACGAAAGTGTTGGCCTCCTGTGCAAACAATATGGCGTAACCTTTTGGAACTCAAGGTAAGCAACACATAATTCATAATTCCATTAAAAAAAATATCAATTCTTCTCACAGGAACAATAAGGCAATAATAATCAAATAAACGGCATCATATTAGACAATGAACACGCATTCAACAATAACTAACCAATAACTCTAAGCAACAGCTAGATCTATCGAGGCTAGGCCTGCAGCATGGCAAGTTAAACTTTACATAGGGTGATAAAAACCTACACAATTGTACATTTCCGAGCAAGAGCGACCAAATAAACTCACACGAGAGTAAATTAGAGATATTATGCTACTTTGTCATGACAACAAGTCTGTTCGCTAGTGCTCGCCAGAAACCTAGACAGACAACAAAATATGTAAACATTCATCTTCTGAATGACGCGAAGTACCATTTAGCCGTAAATAGTAGACCAAGTATAACACTTCTAAATAAAACACAATAATAACATTGTAATGAAAAACAAGAGCAGATCCCGGACTAGTATGTAATAACAATAACCATGTAAACAAATAATAGATGAGTAACGACAGCTCTTAGAAAACATGACAATTTGCAGTCAGTTACCGACATCAATTGTGCTGATTTTAACGCTGAGGGTTAGACCATTAAAGTTTATTAAAAACAAGGTTCCGAACAGTAGCGAGCAGAAAAACTTACATAAGAGTAAAGTAGAGATGTTGGACTTTATGAATATGTAAACAAATCTATTCGCAACCGTTCGGAAACTATAAATACAACGATTACAAAAATATAAATTTTATCAATCGCTTAAAATGGCGGCAACAGAATTCAACATGGGGGGTAGGGTTACATAAACATGTATGGAAAATTAAATAAAGAACATAGAGCATTGAAACTTGAATGTTATTAAAGTAGAGATGTTATGCTATTATCCTATGATAATGTTACTAAGCTATAATACATAAAAAATGAAAC
>CM065696.1:8520735-8523235 GCA_017654935.2 Phymorhynchus buccinoides | reverse complement strand
TCGTTCCGAATCCCAATTCGCAGCTAAACCCGGGTTTGTTCAAGTCGCAGAAACCGAGACCAGCAGTCCAAGGGGAGTGAATCTATGTTAGGCCGTCAGGAGGCAACCAACCGAGGAGACACTGCACTTCTGCTGAGTCACTTCGGTGGAGTTCAGTGGAGCCTGTTCAGGACACCACCTACTAAGCCCCCTACTGACGACACTATTCTCTTAGTCGCGGAGCCAGCGTGAGTGAGGTCCTCCTCCGAGGGCGCCACCACGACCGTCCACCGACAGCTCCCCAGAACACACTGATCCCCATGACTTTGACCCGAACGCACCAAGGCATAGACTGGATTGGAAACCGAAACTGAGGTCACCATGAGAGCAGGACATGCAAAGCCACAGAATTTGAGACATTGTTAATTTTTATGATTGATGGAAAATGAGGCCGATGATAACGATGATGATGATGCTATGGAGTTCCGTATCGGTCTGAGACTGCTTGGCAGGGCTGTATTCTACGCTTCCTTTCATAATGATATCCCGACGTTAACCAGGCCCGAGAACTACAGACACCTGCAGTGTTGGTCTTGCAATTAGAGCAACACTCTCAGAATCGCATCCGTTAAGCGGATGAAACTCGACTGTGTGGTTTCAGTCTTCCCATTGAGCCCACAGCCACTCACTCTGGGTAGGAGTCGGTCCAGGACCGAAAAACCCCAGCCGCCGTGGTGTAGTGGTTAGCGTCGCGGTCTACTGGCTGGGAGGTCTTGGGTTTCCACTTTTTTAGTCTTGCCTTTCTTACTGCAGATTGAGTGCTTCGTCCTCTATCGTTTCCAATATTTAACACTAATTTCCATCCATGTACATAATTAAACACATGCATTCAATAATAGTAGAAGATAAAGGCAAGACGGAAAAACGCAATGAACCAGGACTGTGACAAATGCTCCGCGGCTGTGATGTGTACTGCACTACATAGGGGTGGGTGGGGGGTTCCTATTAAATAATGGCCTTTATCATGACTGCGATGAATTATTCAACAAAGATAAATAGCTGGAAAGGTTAATAAAATGCAGCTTAATGTTTGGTAAGAAAGGCAAGTATGAAAATGCGGGGAGAGCTGATAAATGTAGGGGGGGTGGGGGAGCACATCTTGACGTTTACTGAACAACAAAAATAGTAGTTATTTTTAGACGGAAGAGTTTCACGTGAATCATAGCATCCTCACAATCGTATCGTATCGGGGTCAAATCGTATGCAGTGTGGCTGGCCCTTTAGCTTAAGGTGTCTTTTGGGATGGAAGAAAGCGAGTGTGTGTGCCCCCATTCTGAAGGCGCTCCGTATCCCTACGGTGATGAAATCAGTGGACTGACGTGAGTGGATGGATCAAAGTGGGGTTTGTATGGACGGAAGACAGGCATGCAGGACGCTAGGGGTAGATTGGTACATAGTGCATGTGGATAACGGTATGCATTGGTGGTATTGGCCCGTCAATTCCATTCACTCGTGCTGGGACTGAGGGATTATGTTAGGAAGGTGTGTAGCAAACTGGATCGAAGCTTTGCAAGTTTCGCGGCATTGCGTATCCATTTTACTTGTACTGTTGTAGCCTCCATATTTGAAATGTTCCCATCTCACCGTGGGGTTACCGGGGGGTATGTCATACACATAGTTTCCCCACCTTCTGGAAGTTCTGTGCTTTGTAACTTCCTCTAATCTGCCACTCTCTTTGACTCTGCCTTTTTCATTTGCTTTCTGTCATCTACTATCTTTCTGACTTATTGGCCCATTCTCCTGCCTTTGTTTAAACAAAAAAATCTTCCAAATCATTTTTCTCCTTTGAGCTCCTCCGAAATCGGAATGTGTCGGCTGTACGCAGCGGGGAGACCAGTGAAAACTGAAAACCGGACACATATGGACCTTATCCATTATGGCCATATGGCCTGGGAACGCAGAAGAAAAAGAAGAAGAAGAAGAAGAAGAAGAAGAAGAAGAAGAAAGAAAAAGAAGAAGAAATTAATGTTCCCCAACTCAGACGGGGATTCCTTTAACCTCCGCTTCGTCTTCTATCAGACAACAGACGGGGGAGAGAAGAGAGGGACAGCATTGTATTGTCCTTTACAGTGAGGGGAACGTCCAGAATCGCCGTTCTGCCAGTTCGCCGTATTCCATGTCTTTTTTAGTCCCCGAGCCGAAGGTTCGGGAACTATTGTTTCTGTCTGGTCCGTCCGTCCGGCGTCCGTCCGTCCGGCTATTCGTCCGTTTTTCTCAACAACTATTCAGTCATTCATCATCAAATTTGGTATACTAGTTTGCCAAGATGCTAGCTATCCATTGATGTATTTAGTTTTACATTAAAGTCAAGGTCGCGCCAGTTACGGGGTTCAAACCCCGAAACACATAATCGCTAATATCTCACGAAGTTTTGCATGTATTTCAATGCAGTTTTTTTCACATTTCTTGATGAATGGTCTATTACAAAATTGTCATGAATTCTCCTGTGCGCTCGTGTGCG
>CM065696.1:8500735-8515735 GCA_017654935.2 Phymorhynchus buccinoides | reverse complement strand
CCCGTCAGTGGAAGCGGACAGAGAAGAAAGGTGAACGAACGGCAATCTAATCTGCCTGACGCATGGTGCACCAACAACACACGTGCTTCTCGCTCTTCTTCAGCACGAAGCAAAGCGAAATGAAAGTTAGGCCGAGGCCCATGTCAACGTTCTTTCACTTATAACACAAACACGCATACTCACACGCATACACATAACACTCGTGATGACGATACAAATAAACATGACTCGCTTTCTTGCATTTCATGGAATGTTGATGGGCTTATTTCTAAGTTGACAGACCCTGACTTTATTAGTTACATTACATCTTTTGATGTTGTATGTCTTCTTGAAACGTTTACATTTCCTGATTTTGATTTTTCCATTCATTTCAAAGACTTTATTGTTGTTCATAGTCCTGGTGTAAAGCTGTCTAAAATGGGCCGAAGATCAGTCGGAACTGTGTTATTAATAAAAAAAATCATTAGAACGCTTTATGCAGATTGTGGAAACTGGACTGGATAACATTGTTTGTATTAAACTGTGTAAAAGTCTATTTAGCTTTGACAAGGATGTACTGTTTGTTGGCATATACAATCATCCAGTAAATAGTGAGTACTATAAACAAAAAGAATATAAAAACAGTCTTGAAAAGTTAGAACAATTTATTCTAGAAAGGTATGAACAAAAAGAAGACGATTATCTTGTGATCGCTGGCGATTTTAATGCCAGGATTGGTGACTGGAGTTTAGAAGTCAGTGAAATGGATGAGGCGAGTGTGGCTGAGAGTGAGGAGTGTTATTCGAGAAATACTGTGGACAATGTTGTTAATTGTTTTGGAAAAACTTTGATTGGTTTATGTTCTATGTTTCAATTAACGCCTTTGAATGGTTTATGTGAAGGAGACAAAAATGGTCAATTTACTTTTTTATCTGAACGCGGAAACAGCGTCATTGATTATGTTTTGTGTTCTGTGGATTTATTATCTGATGTTCAACGATTTAATGTCGAGAAAAGGGTGGAATCCCAGCATATGCCTATTGTTTTATGTTTGAACTGTAAACACAATAGTAAACCACATGCAGAAGCTAATCGAGAGCCTTTTCAAAAATTAAGTGGGATGTAAGTAAAGCTGATGTGTTTTTGGAATTCCTAAGATCAGAAGAAGCCATGATGATTCTTAATGACAGTATGAATGATATTGAAAGTGATGTTGACTCGGCTGTGGACAAATTTACGGGCCTTCTCTTAAAAGCAGGACAATGCATGCAGCACACGATTAGGCCCTCAGCACGTGCGCGGCAAACCAAGAAATGGTTCGACTCGGTTTGTTTACACAAAAAACGGGTAGCTGGAAGAGCACTTGCTCGGTGCACACGCACTCGACGCGCAACGGACCAGCGAGCATACACACAGAAACGATCTGAGTACCAAGATACTTTAAAGGAGAAACGAAAAAGTTACAGAAAAGAAGTCCTTGATACTTTAATTCAAAATAAAAATGATTCCAATACATTTTGGTCAACAATTCGAAGCGTTAAAAGAAAATTTTTGGATCGGCCTGCTATCTCAATCGACACGTGGAAAACACATTTTGTAAACATCCTTTCAACCGCAGACCGCGAACCGATACGTACTGACCCACATATAGAACATGACGGAAACCAGCATGAAGAAAATGATTACATTCCCGACTTAGATGATGAGATAACGGATAGTGAAGTGCGTCAGGCAATAAAGAAATTAAAATCAAATAAAGCATCTGGATTAGATGATATTTGTGGTGAGTTTTTGAAAACGGCCGAACCGATTATAACACCTTTTCTGACAAAAACTGTTTAACCAAATTTACGAGAATGGTTATTTCCCTTCATCATGGACCAAATCGGTTATTGTTCCCTTACTTAAAAAAGGTGACGTTCTTAATCCTGAAAATTACAGAGGTATATCTCTACTAAGTACAGTTAGTAAGGTCTTCACATCAGTATTGAATGAGAGATTGTATAAATGGGCGGAGAAGGAAGGTAAAATAAGTGAAGAGCAGGCTGGTTTTCGTAAGCAATACTCCACTGTGGATCATATATTTACGCTTGTTTCGATGATAAAATCCTATTTATATGGTCATAAAAGTAGAAAATTTTACGTGGCTTTCATAGATTACCAAAAAGCCTTTGACACAGTAGATAGGGATATGCTTTGGAAAGTACTCCAAAAAGTTCAAGCTTCCTCAAAAATGATTAGAATGTTAAAGGGCATGTATAGCTCTGTTCAAAGTTGCGTTCGCTGGGGCCCACAAGTGTCAGATTTCTTTGATTGTCCCTCAGGGGTCAAACAAGGCTGTTTAATGTCACCTGTATTGTTTTCTTTATTAATTACCGAAGTAGCTGAAAATGTATCAAGGAACGGTAAACACGGATTTCAGTTTTTACCTGGGTTACAGGAAATATTCCTTTTATTATTTGCAGATGATGTTGTTTTGTTCTCTTCTACACCCAGTGGACTTCAAAATCAGCTAAACAATTTACAGAAAGCATCTGACATTCTAAATTTGACAATAAATTTAAAAAAGACTAAAATAATTGTGTTTAGAAAAGGGGGTCATTTGTCTCAAACTGAGTGTTGGTATTACAAAGGGAGGGAAGTGGAGGTAGTTAATAGTTACAAATATCTTGGCTTTACTCTCAGCACTAGAATGGGTTTTGATACTGCGTTAGATGAATACGTTAGACGAGCAAAGAGTTCCATAGAGTTCCGCCCGAGTAAGTTAAACTGGTTTTTAAAAGATCAGTTCTGGGTTTGGGGACAAAATTGCTGTTTGTATATCTAGACTGGTTGAGCGGAAATCTTTTAATTGAGATTGCAGGTGCCAAACCGTTTATAATTATGTACATCATGACTGCTTTATATTATACTGAAGCTTATCTGTGAAAGGAAGAATATGTAGTGAGACTTAATATTGAAGTGTTAATAAAGACAATTTCAAAATAACTGTTTTAGAGCTCGTTTATGAACACTTATCAATGGCTTTAGGGTGTTAGCACTACTGGAATCGAAGAGAGTTGATGCATAATCTATGTGAGCCTGCATGCATGTCCCGTTACATTCTGTTCTGATGCCAGTCACTCCATGTCAGCCACACCACATGCGATATGACGCCAATCACTCCATGTCAGCCACACCACATGCGATATGACGCCAATCACTCCATGTCAGCCACACCACATGCGATATGACGCCAATCACTCCATGTCAGTCACACTACATGCGATACGACGCCAATCACTCCATGTCAGCCACACTACATGCGATATGACGCCAATCACTCCATGTCAGCCACACTACATGCGATATGACGCCAATCACTCCATGTCAGCCACACCAAATGCGATATGACGCCAATCACTCCATGTCAGCCACACCACTTGCGATATGACGTCAATCACTCCATGTCAGCCACACCACATGCGATATGACGCCAATCACTCCATATCAGCCACACCACATGCGATATGACGCCAATCACTCCATGTCAGCCACACTACATGCGATACGACGCCAATCACTCCATGTCAGCCACACCACATGCGATATGACGCCAATCACTCCATGTCAGCCACACTACATGCGATATGACGCCAATCACTCCATGTCAGCCACACTACATGCGATATGACGCCAATCACTCCATGTCAGCCACACTACATGCGATACGACGCCAATCACTCCATGTCAGCCACACCACATGCGATATGACGCCAATCACTCCATGTCAGCCACACTACATGCGATACGACGCCAATCACTCCATGTCAGCCACACTACATGCGATATGACGTCAATCACTCCATGTCAGCCACACTACATGCGATATGACGCCAATCACTCCATGTCAGCCACACTACATGCGATATGACGCCAATCACTCCATGTCAGCCACACTACATGCGATATGACGCCAATCACTCCATGTCAGCCACACTACATGCGATATGACGCCAATCACTCCATGTCAGCCACACTACATGCGATATGACGCCAATCACACCATGTCAGCCACACTACATGCGATATGACGCCAATCACTCCACGTCAGCCACACTACATGCGATATGACGCCAATCACTCCACGTCAGCCACACTACATGCGATATGACGCCAATCACACCATGTCAGCCACACTACATGCGATATGACGTCAATCACTCCATGTCAGCCACACTACATGCGATATGACGCCAATCATGTCAGCCACACTACATGCGATATGACGCCAATCACTCCATGTCAGCCACACTACATGCGATACGACGCCAATCACTCCATGTCAGCCACACCACATGCGATATGACGCCAATCACTCCATGTCAGCCACACTACATGCGATATGACGCCAATCACTCCATGTCAGCCACACTACATGCGATATGACGCCAATCACTCCATGTCAGCCACACTACATGCGATATGACGCCAATCATGTCAGCCACACTACATGCGATATGACGCCAATCACTCCATGTCAGCCACACTACATGCGATATGACGCCAATCACTCCACGTCAGCCACACTACATGCGATATGACGCCAATCACTCCACGTCAGCCACACTACATGCGATATGACGCCAATCACTCCACGTCAGCCACACTACATGCGATATGACGCCAATCATGTCAGCCACACTACATGCGATATGACGTCAATCACTCCATGTCAGCCACACTACATGCAATATGACGCCAATCATGTCAGCCACACTACATGCGATATGACGCCAATCACTCCATGTCAGCCACACTACATGCGATATGACGCCAATCACTCCATGTCAGCCACACTACATGCGATATGACGCCAATCACTCCATGTCAGCCACTCTACATGCGATATGACGCCAATCACTCCATGTCAGCCACACTACATGCGATATGACGCCAATCACTCCATGCCAGCCACACTACATGCGATATGACGCCAATCACTCCATGTCAGCCACACTACATGCGATATGACGCCAATCATGTCAGCCACACTACATGCGATATGACGCCAATCATGTCAGCCACACTACATGCGATATGACGCCAATACGATCGGATTGTGGCGATGTCTGTGAGTCGATATTCACGTGAAATACTTTCAACTAAAAATACTTTTTTTGTTCACTATAAATATGTAGAGCGCAACCCACGAATCAAACGAAATGTCCATTCAAAAATACCATATTTTATCAGGTTCGTGTACGGGCGACTACAAAACATAGTGAGCAAAACTAGTAGGATTTCATAACATTAACTTAGAAGGTAGAATTTCACGACAATCATGCCTCACAAATGTCAAAATTGGGTATGTGCCTTGGGCAAGGAATCTCTACGTCCAATACATTCCGGGTCAGCTATCCAGAATAGCGGTAGCCTCTTAGTGTTGTCTGCAGGTGATAGTGCGACTGAAGTGACAAGGACACGCCCACCCCCCTCCCTCCGTTCCTTTCCTCGTATGAGCTAGATCACCTGCCTGTCTCCTGTTTCACATCTAGAAATGAAGCCTCGTTTATGAAAACAATGGTGTTTTGTCCAACATTATGTACCTGTATCTGGGTGACTGAGCAGATGTCAGGCTGCAGCTGGCACATAACATAACGGAGGGAAATGAAATGGTGGAAGTCCACATAATGAGAGACTTAGGGGAAGAGAGAGAGGGGAAGAGAGAGACTGACAGACATAAACATAACATAACGGAGGGAAATGAGATGGTGGAGGTCCACATAATGAGAGACGTAGGGGAAGAGAGAGAGGGGAAGAGAGAGACTGACAGACAGAAACATAATATAACGGGGAATGAGATGGTGGAGGTCCACAGAATGAGAGACTTGGGGAAAGAGAGAGAGGGGAAGAGATAAACTGACAGACAGAAACATAGGGAAAGAGACTGACAGACAGAAACATAATATAACGGGGAATGAGATGGTGGAAGATCCACAGAATGAGACTTAGGGAAAGAGAGAGAGGGGAAGAGAGAGAGGGGGGAAGAGACAGAGAGGGGAAGAGAGAGAGAGGAGAAGAGAGAGAGGGGAAGAGAGAGAGAGAAGAAGAGAGAGAGGGGAAGAGAGAGAGAGGGGCAGAGAGAGAGGGGAAGAGAGAGACTGACAGGCAGAAACATAGCCTAACGGGGATTAAGATGGTGGAAGATCCACAGAGGTGAGAGACTTGGGGAAAGAGAGAGACTGACAGACAGAAACATGAGGAAAGAGAGAGACTGACAGGCAGAAACATGAGGAAAGGGAGAGACTGACAGACAGAAACATGAGGAAAGAGAGAGACTGACAGGCAGAAACATGAGGAAAGGGAGAGACTGACAGACAGAAACATGAGGAAAGAGAGACTGACAGGCAGAAACATTGGGAAAGAGAGAGACTGAAAGGCAGAAACATTGGGAAAGAGAGAGACTGACTGACAGAAACATTCGGAAAGAGAGAGACTGACAGGCAGAAACATTGGGAAAGAGAGAGACCGACAGGCAGAAACATTGGGAAAGAGAGAGACTGACAGGCAGAAACATTGGGAAAGAGAGAGACTGACTGACAGAAACATTGGGAAAGAGAGAGACTGACAGACAGAAACATGAGGAAAGAGAGAGACTGACAGACAGAAACATGAGGAAAGAGAGAGACTGACAGACAGAAACATTGGGAAAGAGAGAGACTGACAGACAGAAACATGAGGAAAGAGAGAGACAGACAGACAGAAACATGAGGAAAGAGAGAGACTGACAGACAGAAACATTGGGAAAGAGAGAGACTGACAGACAGAAACATTGGGAAAGAGAGAGATTGACAGACAGAAACATGAGGAAAGAGAGAGACTGACAGACAGAAACATTGGGAAAGAGAGAGATTGACAGACAGAAACATGAGGAAAGAGAGAGACTGACAGACAGAAACATGAGGAAAGAGAGAGACTGACAGACAGAAACATTGGGAAAGAGAGAGACTGACAGACAGAAACACTGGGAAAGAGAGAGACTGACAGACAGAAACATTGGGAAAGAGAGAGACTGACAGACAGAAACATGAGGAAAGAGAGAGACTGACAGACAGAAACATTGGGAAAGAGAGAGACTGACAGACAGAAACATTGGGAAAGAGAGAGACTGACAGACAGAAACATTGGGAAAGAGAGAGACTGACAGACAGAAACATGAGGAAAGAGAGAGACTGACAGACAGAAACATGAGGAAAGAGAGAGACTGACAGACAGAAACATTGGGAAAGAGAGAGACTGACAGACAGAAACATGAGGAAAGAGAGAGACTGACAGGCAGAAACATTGGGAAAGAGAGAGACTGACAGGCAGAAACATTGGGAAAGAGAGAGACTGACAGACAGAAACATTGGGAAAGAGAGAGACTGACAGACAGAAACATTGGGAAAGAGAGAGACTGACAGACAGAAACATTGGGAAAGAGAGAGACTGACAGACAGAAACATGAGGAAAGAGAGAGACTGACAGACAGAAACATTGGGAAAGAGCGTGACTGACAGGCAGAAACATGAGGAAAGAGAGAGACTGACAGACAGAAACATTGGGAAAGAGAGAGACTGACAGGCAGAAACATAGGGAAAGTGAGAGACTGACAGCTAGAAACATTGGGAAAGAGAGAGATTGACAGACACAGACATAAACATTGGGAAAGAGAGAGACTGACAGACAGAAACATGGGGAAAGCGAGAGACTGACAGACATAAACATTGGGAAAGAGAGAGACTGACAGACAGAAACATGAGGAAAGAGAGAGACTGACAGACAGAAACATTGGGAAAGAGATAGACTGACAGACAGAAACATTGGGAAAGAGAGAGACTGACAGACAGAAACATTGGGAAAGAGAGAGACAGACAGACAGAAACATTGGGAAAGAGAGAGACAGCCAGACAGAAACATTGGGAAAGAGAGAGACTGACAGACAGAAACATTGGGAAAGAGAGAGACAGACAGACAGAAACATGGGAAAGAGAGAGATTGACAGACAGAAACATTGGGAAAGAGAGAGACAGCCAGACAGAAACATGATTAAAGAGAGAGACTGACAGACAGAAACATTGGGAAAGAGAGCGACTGACAGACAGACACATTGGGAAAGAGAGAGACAGCCAGACAGAAACATGAGGAAAGAGAGAGACTGACAGACAGAAACATTGGGAAAGAGAGAGACTGACAGACAGAAACATTGGGAAAGAGAGAGACAGACAGACAGAAACATGAGGAAAGAGAGAGACAGACAGACAGAAACATTGGGAAAGAGATAGATTGACAGACAGAAACATTGGGAAAGAGAGAGACAGCCAGACCAAAACATGAGGAAAGAGAGAGACTGACAGACAGAAACATGATGAAAGAGAGAGACTGACAGACAGAAACATTGGGAAAGAGAGAGACTGACAGACAGAAACATAGGGAAAGAGAGAGACAGACAGACAGAAACATTGGGAAAGAGAGAGACTGACAGACAGAAACATAGGGAAAGAGAGAGAGAGACAGACAGAAACATTGGGAAAGAGAGACTGACATACAGAAACATTGGGAAAGAGAGAGACTGACAGACACAGACATAAACATTGGGAAAGAGACAGACAGACAGACAGAAACATTGGGAAAGAGAGAGACTGACAGACAGAAACATAGGGAAAGAGAGAGACTGACAGACAGAAACATAGGGAAAGAGAGAGACTGACAGACAGAAACATGAGGAAAGAGAGAGACTGACAGACAGAAACACTGGGAAAGAGAGAGACTGACAGACAGAAACATTGGGAAAGAGAGAGACTGACAGACAGAAACATTGGGAAAGAGAGAGACAGACACAGACATAAACATTGGGAAAGAGAGAGACTGACAGACAGAAACATGAGGAAAGAGAGAGACTGACAGACAGAAACATTGGGAAAGAGAGAGACTGACAGACAGGAACATTGGGACAGAGAGAGACTGACAGACAGAAACATTGGGAAAGAGAGAGACTGACAGACAGAAACATTGGGAAAGAGAGAGACTGACAGACAGAAACATTGGGAAAGAGAGAGACTGACAGACAGAAACATGAGGAAAGAGAGAGACTGACAGACAGAAACATGAGGAAAGAGAGAGACTGACAGACAGAAACATGAGGAAAGAGAGAGACTGTCAGACAGAAACATTAGAAAGAGAGAGATTGACAGACAGAAACATTGGGAAAGAGAGAGACTGACAGACAGAAACATGAGGAAAGAGAGAGACTGACAGACAGAAACATGAGGAAAGAGAGAGACTGACAGACAGAAACATGAGGAAAGAGAGAGACTGACAGACAGAAACATTGGGAAAGAGAGAGACTGACAGACAGAAACATGAGGAAAGAGAGAGAGAGAGACTGACAGACAGAAACATTGGGAAAGAGAGAGACTGACAGACAGAAACATTGGGAAAGAGAGAGACAGACAGACAGAAACATGAGGAAAGAGAGAGAGACAGACAGACAGAAAGAGATTGGGAAAGAGAGAGATTGACAGACAGAAACATTGGGAAAGAGAGAGACAGACAGACAGAAACATGAGGAAAGAGAGAGACTGACAGACAGAAACATGAGGAAAGAGAGAGACTGACAGACAGAAACATTGGGAAAGAGAGAGACTGACAGACAGAAACATAGGGAAAGAGAGAGAGAGACAGACAGAAACATTGGGAAAGAAAGAGAGACTGACAGACAGAAACATTGGGAAAGAGAGAGACACAGAAAAACATTGGGAAAGAGAGAGACTGAGACAGAAACATTGGGAAAGAGAGAGACTGACAGACAGAAACATTGGGAAAGAGAGAGACTGACAGACAGAAACATTGGGAAAGAGAGAGACTGACAGACAGAAACATTGGGAAAGAGAGAGACTGACAGACAGAAACATTGGGAAAGAGAGAGACTGACAGACAGAAACATGAGGAAAGAGAGAGACTGACAGACAGAAACATTGGGAAAGAGAGAGACTGACAGACAGAAACATTGGGAAAGAGAGAGACTGACAGACAGAAAAAGATTGAAAGAGAGAGACTGACAGACAGAAACATTGGGAAAGAGAGAGACTGACAGACAGAAACATTGGGAAAGAGAGAGACTGACAGACAGAAACATTGGGAAAGAGAGAGACTGACAGACAGAAACATTGGGAAAGAGAGAGACTGACAGACAGAAACATTGGGAAAGAGAGAGACTGACAGACAGAAACATTGGGAAAGAGAGAGACTGACAGACAGAAACATGACAGGAAAGAGAGAGACTGACAGACAGAAACATGAGGAAAGAGAGAGACTGACAGACAGAAACATGAGGAAAGAGAGAGACTGACAGACAGAAACATGAGGAAAGAGAGAGACTGACAGACAGAAACATTGGGAAAGAGAGAGACTGACAGACAGAAACATGAGGAAAGAGAGAGACTGACAGACAGAAACATGAGGAAAGAGAGAGACTGACAGACAGAAACATGAGGAAAGAGAGAGACTGACAGACAGAAACATGAGGAAAGAGAGAGACTGACAGACAGAAACATGAGGAAAGAGAGAGACTGACAGACAGAAACATGAGGAAAGAGAGAGACTGACAGACAGAAACATGAGGAAAGAGAGAGACTGACAGACAGAAACATGAGGAAAGAGAGAGACTGACAGACAGAAACATGAGGAAAGAGAGAGACTGACAGACAGAAACATGAGGAAAGAGAGAGACTGACAGACAGAAACATGAGGAAAGAGAGAGACTGACAGACAGAAACATTAGAAAGAGAGAGATTGACAGACAGAAACATTGGGAAAGAGAGAGACTGACAGACAGAAACATAGGGAAAGAGAGAGACTGACAGACAGAAACATTAGAAAGAGAGAGACTGACAGACAGAAACATTGGGAAAGAGAGAGACTGACAGACAGAAACATTGGGAAAGAGATAGACTGACAGACAGAAACATTGGGAAAGAGAGAGACAGCCAGACAGAAACATTGGGAAAGAGAGAGACTGGCAGACACAGACAGACACATAGCGAAAGAGAGATACTGACAGACATGAACATACGGACAGAGAGAGACTGCCATACAGAAACACTGGGAAAGAGAGAGACTGATTGACAGAAAAATTGGGAACATGACAGAGAGACAGAGACAGGGAGACAGAGAGACAGAGACAGAGAGACAGAGAGACAGAGAGACAGAGACAGACAGAGACAGACAGAGACAGAGACAGACAAAGACAGAGACAGACAGAGACAGACAGAGAGACAGAGACAGACAGACACACAGAGAGACAGAGCCAGAGACAGAGAGACAGAGACAGACAGATACAGAGAGACATAGACAGACAGGCAGGCAGAGACAGACAGACAGAGAGACAGAAACAGAGACAGAAACAGAGACAGAGAGACAGAAAAAGAGACAGAGACAGAGAGACAGAGAGACAGAGACAGAGAGACAGAGAAAGAGAAACAGAGACAGACAGACAGGGAGACAGAGACATAGACAGAAACAGAGACAGACAGAAACAGAGACAGACAGAAACAGAGACAGAGAGACAGAGACAATGAGACAGAGAGACAGTGAGACAGAGACAGAAAGACAGAGAGACAGAGACAGAGAGACAGAGACAGACAGACAGAGAGACATGGTGTAGTTGATTGGATGAGCCGTGTGTTTATCTTTGGGGAAGAAGCGTGAGGTGATTAATGTTCCTCATTAGGAATCACAATGTTTTTACGTGAGCGTCTGTTGATCTTCCATCATCAATTCTTATTTTTATCTTGATAGTTATCGCATCGGTTTTGTTATTACAGTAAACACACTGAAATTATATCAATTTATGTTTTCGTCTTAAAATGAAATATAAGAGACAGAGAGAGATAGAGAGACAGACAGACAGACAGAATGAAAGGATAGGGAGAGGGACACAATACAACCAGACAGAGAAATAGGGAAAGGGACAAAATACAACCAGACAGAGAAAGACAGTGACAGACAGCAACAGAGACAGACAGACATATAGACAGAAACAGAGAGAGAGGCAGACAGAAAGCAGATACAGAGGCACACATGCAAAGAGAGAACGGTGGACTCCATTTTATGACAGGCGATACGAAGAGCCCACAGAGCAAAGTGACTGTTGGTGTCAACATTCAACCATAATGTGCCCAGGTATCTGTGTGCATAATAAACCACATGACATATAGAGCAAAGTGACTGTTGGTGTCAACATTCAACCATAATGTGCCCAGGTATCTGTGTGCATAATAAACCACATGACATATAGAGCAAAGTGACTGTTGGTGTCAACATTCAACCATAATGTGCCCAGGTATCTGTGTGCATAATAAACCACATGACATATAGAGCAAAGTGACTGTTGGTGTCAACATTCAACCATAATGTGCCCAGGTATCTGTGTGCATAATAAACCACATGATATATAGAGCAAAGTGACTGTTGGTGTCAACATTCAACCATAATGTGCCCAGGTATCTGTGTGCATAATAAACCACATGACATATAGAGCAAAGTGACTGTTGGTGTCAACATTCAACCATAATGTGCCCAGGTATCTGTGTGCATAATAAACCACATGATATATAGAGCAAAGTGACTGTTGGTGTCAACATTCAACCATAATGTGCCCAGGTATCTGTGTGCATAATAAACCACATGATATATAGAGCAAAGTGACTGTTGGTGTCAACATTCAACCATAATGTGCCCAGGTATCTGTGTGCATAATAAACCACATGATATATAGAGCAAAGTGACTGTTGGTGTCAACATTCAACCATAATGTGCCCAGGTATCTGTGTGCATAATAAACCACATGATATATAGAGCAAAGTGACTGTTGGTGTCAACATTCAACCATAATGTGCCCAGGTATCTGTGTGCATAATAAACCACATGATATATAGAGCAAAGTGACTGTTGGTGTCAACATTCAACCATAACGTACCCAGGTAGCTGTGTGCATAATAAACCACATGATATATAGAGCAAAGTGACTGTTGGTGTCAACATTCAACCATAACGTACCCAGGTAGCTGTGTGCATAATAAACCACATGATATATAGAGCAAAGTGACTGTTGGTGTCAACATTCAACCATAATGTGCCCAGGTATCTGTGTGCATAATAAACCACATGATATATAGAGCAAAGTGACTGTTGGTGTCAACATTCAACCATAATGTGCCCAGGTATCTGTGTGCATTATAAACCACATGACATATAGAGCAAAGTGACTGTTGGTGTCAACATTCAACCATAATGTGCCCAGGTATCTGTGTGCATAATAAACCACATGATATATAGAGCAAAGTGACTGTTGGTGTCAACATTCAACCATAATGTGCCCAGGTATCTGTGTGCATAATAAACCACAAGTTATATAGAGCAAAGTGACTGTTGGTGTTAATATTCCACCATAATGTACCCAGATATCTGCGTGGGCAATAAACCACAAGTTATATAGAGCAAAGTGACTGTTGGTGTCAACATTCAACCATAATGTGCCCAGGTATCTGTGTGCATAATAAACCACAAGTTATATAGAGCAAAGTGACTGTTGGTGTTAATATTCCACCATAATGTACCCAGATATCTGCGTGGGCAATAAACCACAAGTTATATAGAGCAAAGTGACTGTTGGTGTCAACATTCAACCATAATGTACCCAGATATCTGTGTGCATAATAAACCACAAGTTATATAGAGCAAAGTGACTGTTGGTGTTAATATTCCACCATAATGTACCCAGATATCTGCGTGGGCAATAAACCACAAGTTATATAGAGCAAAGTGACTGTTGGTGTCAACATTCAACCATAATGTGCCCAGGTATCTGTGTGCATTATAAACCACAAGTTATATAGAGCAAAGTGACTGTTGGTGTCAACATTCCACCATAATGTACCCAGATATCTGCGTGGGCAATAAACCACCCCAATTCATGGCCTCCTTTCACAGGACGGGACTGTGAACAACCTCTACACTGGTGCACTGGCAAATCCAGGTTAATGCAAGAACGTTGTAACATTCCTCTTCAGTGAATGCCAAAAGGCATTAACTGCCCTTTTTTTTAATTCATTTTGTATAGTGCCTTTTTGATATTACATGAGAAGATGAATGTGTCTTTTTGGCTTTTAACAGTCCCAATGTTGTGGTCGTTCTCAACTGAAAGCACCTTTCATTTGGCAGCAATGTTGTTGTGGTTTTGTTATCTGCGCTTCTGGTTGACCCACGGTAAATCACTTTTATTTCCCTTGGTCAAATAGAAGACAATGAATTAAAGAGGCAAAGAGAGAGAGTGGGTTTTGCGTTGCTAAGACACTTCCTTTTAATGCAAGGTGCCAAGGGCTAAGAACCATAACTACACCTAAACGGCTCAGTGAAAACGCTTTAACATTGGCAAACCTGTACGTCCTAGCTCCCAACGTTGTTACAGTGATGAGAAACACCCAAGGTGCTGGGGGGACCCAGAGACACACCGGCCACGCCTGCCCTATCAACACGAGAGAAACACCCAAGGTGCAGGGGGACCCACAGACACACCGGCCACGCCTGCCCTATCAACACGAGAGAAACACCCAAGGTGCTGGGGGGACCCACAGACACACCGGCCACGCCTGCCCTATCAACACGAGAGAAACACCCAAGGTGCTGGGGGGACCCGCAGACACACCGGCCACGCCTGCCCTATCAACACGAGAGAAACACCCAAGGTGCTGGGGGGACCAACAGACACACCGGCCACGCCTGCCCTATCAACACGAGAGAAACACCCAAGGTGCTGGGGGGACCCACAGACACACCGGCCACGCCTGCCCTATCAACACGAGAGAAACACCCAAGGTGCTGGGGGGACCCACAGACACACCGGCCACGCCTGCCCTATTAACACGAGAGCAGCCCTGCTCCAGTCCTGGAATAGGTGTTGTGTTACTGGGGATCAGGCACACACGAAACACTCCATTA
>CM065696.1:8473235-8490735 GCA_017654935.2 Phymorhynchus buccinoides | reverse complement strand
TCCCTCAGAACATTGTGCAGGTATGTGTGTGGAAAACACAGAACAACAATCGTGCATTTCCCTCAGAACATTGTGCAGGTATGTGTGGGGAAAACACAGGTACATAATCATAGCCTCAGTAGAAAGATGTTTCAAGACAGATCATCAAAAGGACACATTCATTGTCTTCTTTATTTCTTGACGGTTTGCTTTTAGCGTTTGAGAGTTTTTCGAAGCTGGAGTGTCTAGTCTACTTTTGCTTGGTTGCTCTTGTGCGGCGTGAGGTAGAAAACGAGGTGAACTTTTCTTTTTTTCTTATCAGAAGTTCTTCTTCTTCTTCTTCTTCTTCTTCCAACATAGGCTAGTTGTCAAGGTCAGTTCTGACCATTATTACAACAGAAAAGGGCGAAGAGGACAAAGAGATAGAAAAACAGAAGAAAAGAAGATAAACAAAAACAAAGGAGAGACAGAGCGAGAGAGAGAGAGAGAGAGAGAGAGAGAGAGAGAGAGAGAGAGAGAGAGAGAGAAGAGAGAGAGAGAGAGAGAGAGAGAGAGAGAGAGAGGAGGAGAGAGAGAGAGAGAGAGAGAGAGAAGTCGGAAGATTAATTAAATACAGGCCAACAGCCCCTTTCATGGGGGGAACGAGCATGTGAATAACAACATTTATACGAAGCCAAGAAAAGGGAAAAAATATATCAATGCATAAACTGCTCAAGAACATTCAGCATAGATTTGGTTAATGTGGCGAACATCACACAACGCACAATTACTAAGATACTAGGTACATGCTTAAATAATGCTTATAGTAAACCAACAGAACAACCAACACATTGAACCGCAAGAATGCTGTCATGTGTTAATCTTTTCTTCTTTTTTTTTTTTTTTTTTTTTTTGGTCGTCGGTTTTTAACCCGTGAGTGTGGTGAATACGAGTATGCTTTTATGAGCGTGTTTCTCTATTTTTGAATGTGTGTTAACCTTGTGTGTACGTATATGTATACTTTACTTTTGCGGTCATTGTGAATGTGTAACTTGTTTATGTAAATTGAAAATTGATTGTTGTAATGTAATCTGATTGTAAATTGTTATTTTATTATGTATATGTATTTTATTTATATTTAGTTTAATATGTACATATTTCTTTGTGTGCGCATGTGTATGTGTGTGTGTGTGTGTGTAAGAATGTGAAGGATAGTGTGGAGGTATGTAAGCGGTTGTTTTTAATATGAATCATTTTAGGGCAATTGTAAAGCGCTTAGAGCTTAAAGGTGAAGCGCTATATAAATTTTCTTAAATCAATAAATAACATTACAAATGAAAGCCTCTCTTAGTTTGAAAGCATATACTAGGAATTAGGAATTTAGCCAGCTTAATTATTTGTGATTCACTACTTAAAATAGTAATCATCGTGGACTCTAACTTGTCAATTACACCAGTAGCAAAATGGAACCTGTCTCTAATCTGATCATATAAGGGACATACAAACAAACAGTGGGCAAGCAGTGTTTGCTGGAGTAGGCGAAAACCGGTGTCTGTGAACCCTAACCCTAACTCTGATCCTATAATGGACATACAAACAAACAGTGGGCATGCAGTGTTTGCTGGAGTAGGCGAAAAGCGGTGTCTGTGAACCCTAACCCTAACTCTGATCCTATAATGGACATACAAACAAACAGTGGGCAAGCAGTGTTTGCTGGAGTAGGCGAAAACCGGTGTCTGTGAACCCTAACCCTAACTCTGATCCTATAATGGACATACAAACAAACAGTGGGCAAGCAGTGTTTGCTGGAGTAGGCGAAAACCGGTGTCTGTGAACCCTAACCCTAACTCTGATCCTATAATGGACATACAAACAAACAGTGGGCATGCAGTGTTTGCTGGAGTAGGCGAAAAGCGGTGTCTGTGAACCCTAACCCTAACTCTGATCCTATAATGGACATACAAACAAACAGTGGGCATGCAGTGTTTGCTGGAGTAGGCGAAAAGCGGTGTCTGTGAACATTCAGAGGAGACACGCCCACCCTGAACTGAGCCAGAATATTCCTGTACCCCTCTACATAGAGGACACTAAAATATTTCCCCTCAAGAATGCATGTTTTAATTTACTATACACAGCCAACCGAGGACTATTGTCTAAGTGATTCTGTCACTGATGGCAGAAATGGCTGAATAATCTTTCTTTTAACTCTTTCATACAATTCACTTCATCCCCACAACCAACAACCACACATCATCAACACCAGTATCACAAAGTATGTTCTTAATCTGGGTAACCCAAGTTGTATTACCTTTCATTTCATTGTATTACTCTTTCATACAATTCACTTCATCCCCACAACCAACAACCACACATCATCAACACCAGTATCACAAAGTATGTTCTTAATCTGGGTAACCCAAGTTGTATTACCTTTCATTTCATTGTATTACTCTTTCATAACATTCACTTCATCCCCACAACCAAACAACCACACATCATCAACACCAGTATCACAAAGTATGTTCTTAATCTGGGTAACCCAAGTTGTATTACCTTTCATTTCATTGTATTACTCTTTCATACAATTCACTTCATCCCCACAACCAACAACCACACATCATCAACACCAGTATCACAAAGTATGTTCTTAATCTGGGTAACCCAAGTTGTATTACCTTTCATTTCATTGTATTACTCTTTCATAACATTCACTTCATCCCCACAACCAAACAACCACACATCATCAACACCAGTATCACAAAGTATGTTCTTAATCTGGGTAACCCAAGTTGTATTACCTTTCATTTCATTGTATTACTCTTTCATACAATTCACTTCATCCCCACAACCAACAACCACACATCATCAACACCAGTATCACAAAGTATGTTCTTAATCTGGGTAACCCAAGTTGTATTACCTTTCATTTCATTGTATTACTCTTTCATAACATTCACTTCATCCCCACAACCAAACAACCACACATCATCAACACCAGTATCACAAAGTATGTTCTTAATCTGGGTAACCCAAGTTGTATTACCTTTCATTTCATTGTATTACTCTTTCATAACATTCACTTCATCCCCACAACCAAACAACCACACATCATCAACACCAGTATCACAAAGTATGTTCTTAATCTGGGTAACCCAAGTTGTATTACCTTTCATTTCATTGTATTACTCTTTCATAACATTCACTTCATCCCCACAACCAACAACCACACATCATCAACACCAGTATCACAAAGTATGTTCTTAATCTGGGTAACCCAAGTTGTATTACCTTTCATTTCATTGTATTACTCTTTCATAACATTCACTTCATCCCCACAACCAAACAACCACACATCATCAACACCAGTATCACAAAGTATGTTCTTAATCTGGGTAACCCAAGTTGTATTACCTTTCATTTCATTGTATTACTCTTTCATAACATTCACTTCATCCCCACAACCAAACAACCACACATCATCAACACCAGTATCACAAAGTATGTTCTTAATCTGGGTAACCCAAGTTGTATTACCTTTCATTTCATTGTATTACTCTTTCATAACATTCACTTCATCCCCACAACCAAACAACCACACATCATCAACACCAGTATCACAAAGTATGTTCTTAATCTGGGTAACCCAAGTTGTATTACCTTTCATTTCATTGTATTACTCTTTCATAACATTCACTTCATCCCCACAACCAAACAACCACACATCATCAACACCAGTATCACAAAGTATGTTCTTAATCTGGGTAACCCAAGTTGTATTACCTTTCATTTCATTGTATTACTCTTTCATAACATTCACTTCATCCCCACAACCAAACAACCACACATCATCAACACCAGTATCACAAAGTATGTTCTTAATCTGGGTAACCCAAGTTGTATTACCTTTCATTTCATTGTATTACTCTTTCATACAATTCACTTCATCCCCACAACCAACAACCACACATCATCAACACCAGTATCACAAAGTATGTTCTTAATCTGGGTAACCCAAGTTGTATTACCTTTCATTTCATTGTATTACTCTTTCATAAAATTCACTTCATCCCCACAACCAAACAACCACACATCATCAAAACCAGTATCACAAAGTATTGTCTTAATCTGGGTAACCCAAGTTGTATTACCTTTCATTTCATTGTATTACTCTTTCATGCAATTCACTTCATCCCCACAACCAACAACCACACATCATCAAAACCATTGTCACAAAGTATTGTCTTAATCTGGGTAACCCAAGTTGTATTACCTTTTTCATGTAAAGAAAGTAGCATATTATACGCTTTCCTTGAAAATCAACTATCAGGTTGTTTCAAGAGTCTAAGCCAGTATTTAACACCACGAGTAACTGCAGTAATCCAAAGGGGAGAGCGGCCAATTTCGATGCCGGCCCAATCACTGCCTACCCTTGGGTCTGGAGCTTTTAGTGCTCTGCCAACAGCCTCCTGAAGAAGGCCTTGGCAGAAGGGGCCTGAACAGTTTCTGGAAGCAGGGCGTTCCACTCTCTGATGGTGCGGGGGAAGAAGGAGGAGCTGCGCTGCTGGGTGCGTCACGGGATCCTGCTGAACTGCTCGCTGTGTCCTCTTCTCGCTCTTGCAGCTAAGGGCTGCAGATGTTCGCACCCAGCACTTGACCGTCCTCATCTTGAATATGCCTCAAGCGTGTGGGACCCCACCGCGCAGAAAAAAACATCAACGACATTGAGGCAGTGCAGTCCAACGTAGAGCAGCACGCTTCGTCATGAATGGCTATCATCAAAAGTCCAGCGTGACTGCCAGCCTGTTCTTTCATGTTCTTCTGATTCGTCTTGAGGGTCCTTCTGATGAAGCCAAGGGTGTTGTTGGCTTTGGCCACAATGTTGTTTATGTGGGTGTCCCACTTGCCGTCATCCTGCAGTGTGATTCCCAAGTACTTTGTGGAGGCCACTCTCTGCAATTCTTGATCATGGAGGGAGTACTTGGGGGAGGTGATGGTAGTCATCCGTGTGACATGCATGACACTGCATTAATTTAGTCTGGGTGGAATTGCATGTCCCACTCATGTTCCCATTGTTCCAGTGCTTTCAGGTCTTCCTGTAGCTGCTGGTCTTGTTGGTCTACATGCTCTCAATACAAGATGGTGTCATCAGCAAAGAGGCGGGTAGGAGAAGCCACTCTGTCTGGGAGGTCATTGATGTAGACCATTAAGAGACAGGGGCCGAGGACGCTACCCTGGGGGACTCCCGATTTCACGGCGACGGGATCGGACCGGCTGCCCTCCACAACCACAGTCTGAGTTCTGTCCATCAGGAAGTTTGAAATCCAGTTCTTGACAGATCCTCTGATGCCGTAATGCTCCAGTCTGTGGGTCAGCAGACTGTGGTTAACTTTGTCGAACGCCTTTGCAAAGTCCGTCGCTATGATTGGGCGGTAGTTCGCCAGGCGGCAGGGACTTCACCTGAATCGAGCGATGTCGTGTAAACAGCTGTCAGGACTGGGGTGATCTGACTTCCACTAAGTTAATTTCGCTTGAAATTGTGTGAGTTGACTTTAGTCTGGGAGAAGATTTTGCCAAGAGAGGATCAACGCTCTTATTCTAATCCTTGTCTTGAAGTCCCAGGACTCATCTTTAGTTTTCTATTGCTGCATTACAGGTTAGTTCAAGCGAAGCTAGCTGCTTATTATTTCAGACGTTCATATACCGGCAATGTTCACAAATATGCCCGTCTACCTCTTCGGTGTTGAAGACAGAAAACGGAAGTCGATATCGAGTACGGACACGTGTTGGTGTATGTGGTCAGTCCGTGCAACTCAGTTGCTATGGCTTACTGAATGAAAGATGAATAATGAGTCGATGTCGATAAATGTGTGCGTGCGTTGTGTGTGTGTGTGTGTGTGTGTGTGTGTGTGTGTGTGTGTGTGTGTGTGTGTGTGTGTGTGAGTGAGAGAGAGAGAGAGAGAGAGAGAGAGAGAGAGAGAGAGAGAGAGAGAGAGAGAGAGAGAGAGAGAGAGAGAGAGAGAGAGAGAGAGAGAGAGAGAGATGCTTTGTATATGCGTTGTTGCTGGTTTGTGTCATTCTTAAATACTATTTTTGTTATCTACTTGTTGATGAATAATTGATTGTAAAGCGCTTTGGGCTCATTTGAGGTTAAACGCTTTATAAATGTATTATTATTATTATCATTATTATTATTATTATTATTATTATTATTATTGGTTGTTGTTTATTCTTTCTTTCATTGCATGTTTTCTTATTGTTGTTTATTCGATATTTTCATTTGCCACAGGGCTGGGTGTAAAAAAAAGTATGTATACCTATCTCATTACCCTGTATAAATAAAATTTCGTTCGTTCGTTTGTTCTCTCTTTCTGCGATTTTTAAAAAAAAAGAAAAAAACAGTCAAAATGTTTTTGTTGCACGTAGCACACGTTAAGTGTGTTCGATATACGCACGTGAAAAGCTCCTTTTCAGCATCAACCTTCCACGTATTTTTCAGTCGTTTACATGAACACAAACAAAAATTGGCCTCATGCGATTCAGTGCCTGACTTGGACAAAGAACATCTCCGGGCTGTGGTTTGTGTTGTGTGTGCATCAGTTATCTCCACCACTCGTGATATCAAACGTAATGCATGCTTGTGTGTGTGCATTTGTGTTGTTTTACTACGCCCACCGGGCATGCCGACAATAAACGATTCGCCGGCATGCCGACAATAAACGATTCGCAGGTAAGCGTTAGCTCTCTGCTTTCAAATCTAACCTCAAAACCCACCTGTTCCCACCCGTCATTGAGGTTCCACTCTCTTTCTCTTCTCTCTCTGGCAATATTAACATTTCTTCCCATCAACCCAAAACGGTACAAGTGCAGTTGTAGTGCACGCGCACTATAACTTCACTTGCGACAAGTGCAGTTGTAGTGCACGCGCACTATAACTTCACTTGCGCTCCAAGTGTCAAGTGTACTATCCGGGACAGAAAATATTGGTGATTTCTTGGACGGAAAAAGTGATATTTTCATTCTTCAAATCCTCTATAGAGACAGCACTTTTTCCGTCTAAGATGGTTCAGATAGTGTTGCGAGGGGAAGAAATGTTACTATTGCCCTCTATCTTGCCTTTAGGTCTGTTTTTACTGTATACCATTTATGTCATACGTGTGTGTTGGCTTTGTATTGCATTTTTGTTTGAATGCGTTATGAATGCTAACGTGTGTGTGCGCTTTGATTTGATGTCTATCAAGATTCAGCGCCGTATAAATACTGTATGTTGTTGTTGTTTGGCACACATGGCAGGAGCACAAGTCAGTGGAACTTAACATTGACCAACACTGATGTCTTTGCACTGGTAGTGCAGGAAGAAAGGTACGACTACCGTACGGGAAGACACATGCGGGACACGTTTCTTCCTGCGGTGCTTTACTTTGCTTTGCGTTTCCACCTTTTTTCATAAACCCTATGGGATAAAAATAACAGAAATAATGAATTTCAATAGCTGTTTTAATACAGTCTTAGTGGTAGAACTAGCATTGAATGGGAAACAGTTGTGAACCCTGCTATGTGTGTGAGACGGGAAGAAATGTACGACGACCCTACGGCAAGAAATGAGTAACGCAGTTATTACCCGGCCAGAGGCCGAGGTATTGCGATCGGTTTGTGTGTCTGTGTGTGTGTGTGTGTGTGTGTGTGTGTCTGTCTGTCTGTCTGTGTGTGTGTCTGTGTATCGATTATCTTAAAAAACTACTGTTTGGATTTTGATTAAAATTGGCAGAGGGGTAGACAGCTTGAAAAGGAAGCTTCCTTTCGTTAATCAACACCGTGCTGACCTTGACCTTGAAGTTTGACCTTGAAAACCGAAAATCTTTAAGGGGCCATAACTCCCACACCGTTGGTGTTAGAGTCTTCAAATTTGGCATGCAAGTACTTTGGCTTATGCCCGTTCTGATGGTGGTCAAGGTCACGGTCTGGGAGATCGGTAGGCCTTGAAAGTGGTAGGGGTCTATAAATTGGGTTTTAAGCCATATTTTCCACATTTGTGCTTAACAGAAGCGCTTCAGATTGTGTGTGGTACTGTATACCCTAAAGTAGAAAACATCCGAGCATAAATTATCGCCATGATGATCTTGACCTTGAAGTGTGATCTTGAAAACCGAAATTTCCTTCTTTGCGCTATATATTTATTGTCCAAGCTGTATCTCGTGAACTAGAAGACATAAGCTCTTCAAATATTGTGTCAGGATGTGACACTAACAGTATAAAACATTCGTATATACATTATCCCCCAGAACTACAATGTTGCCGAGCGGCAGACATGTTTCCGGCCTACTACTTTTGAATTGTGTCGTAAACTATGAAAAGAGAGAGAGAGAGAGAGAGAGAGAGAGAGAGAGAGAGAGAGAGAGAGAGAGAGAGAGAGAGAGAGACAGAGACAGAGACAGAGACAGAGAGAGAGAGAGAGAGAGAGAGGAGAGAGGAGAGAGAGAGACAGAGAGATATATATATATTGTTTATTGGGGGGTGGGGGGGGGGGGGGGAGGACATAACTCTGGCCGGGTTTGCATTGTCACAATGCCTTGCTGCTGCTCGGCGATGCACTTACAATGCGTTGCTGCCGCTCGGCGATGCCCTTGTTCCCTCTGTGTACGGCAAGAAATGAGTAACGCAGTGATTCCCTCTGTGTACGGCAAGAAATGAGTAACGCAGTTATTCCCTCGGTGTACGGCAAGAAATGAGTAACGCAGTTATTCCCTCTGTGTACGGCAAGAAATGAGTAACGCAGTTATTCCCTCTGTGTACGGCAAGAAATGAGTAACGCAGTGATTCCCTCTGTGTATGGCAAGAAATGAGTAACGCAGTGATTCCCTCTGTGTACGGCAAGAAATGAGTAACGCAGTTATTCCCTCTGTGTATGGCAAGAAATGAGTAACGCAGTTATTCCCTCTGTGTACGGCAAGAAATGAGTAACGCAGTGATTCCCTCTGTGTACGGCAAGAAATGAGTAACGCAGTTATTCCCTCTGTGTACGGCAAGAAATGAGTAACGCAGTTATTCCCTCTGTGTACGGCAAGAAATGAGTAACGCAGTTATTCCCTCTGTGTACGGCAAGAAATGAGTAACGCAGTTATTCCCTCTGTGTACGGCAAGAAATGAGTAACGCAGTTATTCCCTCTGTGTACGGCAAGAAATGAGTAACGCAGTGATTCCCTCTGTGTACGGCAAGAAATGAGTAACGCAGTTATTCCCTCTGTGTACGGCAAGAAATGAGTAACGCAGTGATTCCCTCTGTGTACGGCAAGAAATGCGCTGGCACATTTATTCCCGTCGTGGTTTACTTTTCTTTGCGTATCCCCCCCTCTATGCTAAACCCCTTTGCTACGTGGTTTAATGCCCCCAAAACATCCATTTTTAGGAATCCTAGATATCCTAGTTGTCTTATAATGTTGTCTTAAAATACTGAAAATCGTATAGTTTCTTTAATGAAATAACCCTATATAGGTTTTCATTTATTCCCGTCCTCCTTCTTAACCATGTATTAAAATCATAAAAAACGGGAATGAATGAATATTAAGTTGTACGTCCTCCCGGTGGGGTGACCGGAATAACGTTGAATGTACGGTTGCGCCTAAGGTCGAAACAAAATGGCATGACTGACAAGTGTGCCTAATGTCGAACATTTCATGTAAGTTTTACGTTTGAGCCTAAGGTCGAATGCACAGTTGAGCCCAACGTCGAATTTCAAAGTTGTGCCTAAGGTCGAATGTACGGTTGAGCCTAAGGTCGAATGTACGGTTGAGCCTAAGGTCGAATGTACGGTTGAGCCTAAGGTCGAATGCATCGTTGAGCCTAAGGTCGAATGCACAGTTGAGCCCAATGTCGAATTTCAAAGTTGTGCCTAAGGTCGAATGTATAGTTGAGCCTAACGTCGAACTGCAGAGAGAGAGAGAGAGAGAGACCTTTGGCTCAGCCGTTAATTCGACCTTAGGCATATCTTTGCAATTCGACCTTAGGCTCAACTTTGCATTCGACTTTAGGCTCAACTTTGCATTCGACCTTAGGCTGAACCGTACATTCGACCTTGGGCGCAACTTTGCAATTCGACGTTAGGCTCAACTTTGCATTCGACCTTAGGCTCAACCGTATATTCGACGTTAGGCACAGCTCTGCAATCCGACATTAGGCTGAAGTGTGCATTTACTTATTTTCGACCTGTACGTTCGACCTTAGGCGCAACCGTACTTTAGACCTTATTCCGGATTCCCTCCCGGTGCAGCGAACACATGTGGGACGTAAACGGGAATAAATGTGGACCCTATATATAGACCCTATTAATTGACCCTATATATGGACCCTATATATAGGGTCCTCATTTATTCCCGTCCTCCTTCTTAACCATGTATTAAATCATTCCGGAAGAATTACGAGCATACTCGGAACAGGAGAACGCCAGTCAGGGCCTACTTACGAGTATTATCGGAACAGCTATTTCTTATTCCAAAACCTGTCTAAATCCATGTTTTTTACAATCCCATCCACATTTTTCCATATCTCCATCACTGTTCCAGCCTTCGGTTTACTTATGTTTGGTACATCTATCTTAATTTTTAATGTTAAAAATGTCAAAACAAATCGGCCCCAGACAAGTCTCAGAAAATACTCCAATACGTCTTCATTAACAGTGATAGTAATGAGACTAATGATTCTGATTTTAATGCAAGTAACCACGATCTCAAATCGAAAAATTAATACACTCGGGTCAACCAGTAATGATGTCAAAACTGAATCATTGACGGTGTGAGTTTTGTTGCGCTATATATTTGTTATAACATTTATTTTATAGGCAGATCCAGGCCAGTAATGGAGTTTACCTAAGGCAGTGAAGTCCTGAAGGGGTTAAAAAAACATCAAAGGGGGAATAAATGTGGACCCTATATAATAGTCCATACTACTTGTGGCGGTACCATAGCCGATGAGGTTTAACCGAAGCGTGGTTACCGCTACACCTATCTGTATTGTTAAAATTCGGGACTTTACTGGAGTTGCACTGCCTCCGGGGATTGCCTCCAGTATTGTTCCCACCATCTTTGTATCTACAAATGTCCCATATGTGTCTGTTCCAGACCGAGAGGACGCAAAACACCATTTTTCATTCATTCCCTTTTGATGTTTTTTAATACATGGTTAAGAAGGACGACGGGAGTAAATGAGGACCATATAAGAGTAATTTAAGTTCTGAAAATATACGATTTGTCCGTAATTTTATAGTAAAAGGCGTCAATCCAGTGAAAGTGATTACTGAAAAATCGTACATCGCGAAACCGTAATTTCCGTATACCGCAAAAGCCGGATTTTAGGAAACAGTACGCAAATGCCGCTCGGTTCACTTTGTTGACTTCAACTGTAGTAAGTAGGCCTGTAGGGTCCACATTTATTCCCGTCTTTCCTTCATATCTGTGTGCTTAAAAACTTAAGGACGGGAATAAATGTGGACCCTACATAACAGTCGAAGTCACCAAACTGAACTTAACGGTATGCCTGTACTGGTTCCTAAATTGGCATACCATTTCTGGTCGGTCCATCAACATACCGTTTTGGGTCCCAACACCGAAGAGTTCGACGAGAATAATTGTTAATATAGCCCATATTCCTATTTCAGCTTCACGAGGTTTTTGGGTTGTAGACATTTGTCGTCTGCTAATATGGTTCGTGTAACTTAGTCGAGTTAGGTTGGTAGGTAATATTACATTCAAGTTTCCGTTTGGTTCTCAAAAGAGAAAAGCTGTTTTGTTCTGGACATTTAGTGGAATATATTTATTTCAGCATCCGAGTTTAGAGACGGCCGAGTTTCCTTGTGGAGAGTGAGGTCAAGTCTGTCTGGGGTTCGCCCACTCACACTTTTCCCACAGAATCTCCCGAGGGCTACATTGCAAGTTTTCTTGTGGAGAGTGAGGTCAAGTCTGTCTGGGGGTCGTCCACTCACACGTTTCCCACAGAATATCTCGAGGGCTACATTGCAAGTGTTCTTGTGGAGAGTGAGGTCAAGTCTGTCTGGGGGTCGTCCACTCACACATTTCCCACAGAATCTCTCGAGGGCTACATTGCAAGTTTTCTACGGGATCGAGTACTTGGTCTACGTATTTTCAGGCCAGTAACAGTTAAATACTAGTGGATGAAATAAAGAAATATGATGAGAGAAATAAAACAAATGAAGACTTATGAGTCGTGTGGGAAACAAAAAATAAAACTAATTGAATTGCTGTGAAGAGAAGGATATAATCTTCTTCTTCTGCGTTCCATGGCCATATGGCCATAATGTGTAAGGTACGTATGTGTCCGGTTTGCAGTTTTCACTGGTCTCTCCGCTGCGTACAGCCGACACAATCCGATTTCGGAGGAGCTCAAAGGAGAAAAAATATTTGGAAGATTTTTTTTAAAGGCAGGACAATCGGCCAGTAAGTCAGAAAGATAGCAGATGACAGAAAGCTAAGGAAAAAGGCAGAGTCAAAGAGAGTGGCAGATTAGAGAAAGTTACAAGCACAAAACTTCCAGAAGGTGGGATAAACTATTTTTACGAAAGACCCCCCCCACCCACCCACCCCATCCCCACGGGGAGAGATTCGTGGAGAGGGCGGGGTCGTCCAGCTCCCCGTATGGAGGCATGAGGCATCCACCCACTGCCCCAGAAGGACATAATATCTTCATATTCAATAATACTTGGAAGAAGAAAACGTTGAAATGACGAAATGAATGAATGTAATAATGAAATGGTGAACCAAATGAACAGACGAAATTGAGATGGTGAAAGTCTAAAGAAACTTTTGTTCAGCGAAAGAAAGGGTTAGAATGCTCTTAGTGAAAACAAAAATGGTATGTTGAATTGTAGGAAATTATGCTATTGAAACTGTGTTTGTTTTTCTTCTTATTAATGTAGTTTGTGAGCCGCTGGTATCGAGTTCGAGGGTGGCTATGATTATACTTGTCAGCCACTACTTTGGAAATTGGTCAGTCGTATGATTTTGTAAAGTCATTGCTCGATGCATTATTGAACCACAGTTGTATGTTTTGTGTGGCTTGGATGGCAGGAACTCGGCTTTAATGAAAGTTGGATAATAGGTGGTTGTTTTTATTATGAACTATTGTCTATGATGAACGTCTGTGACATTTGTGCAACAGCGTGAGCTAGTGTGAGAGAATAGATTTGTTTTGTGAAAGAATTTTGAAAAAAACCAGGGCTGTCAAATTGTCATCCTGCCTTTATCTGTTCAAGGTTGAATGGTTGTGGTTGGTGAATGAGGGAGTGATCGAATGGACACGCAGTTTAAATGTTAATGTTTGTATTGTTTTACTTATAAATAACATTCTAACCACACCCATATCCTTAACATTTCTCAACACTTCAATTACTTTTTAACATTCACACACATATTTGCATGAAAGAAGAAAGAGGACCTTTAAGGGGGAAATATTTGGTATTTAGTAGTTGGTACTTTATAGTCACAGAGGCATCTCTGTGAAAATCGGGTTGCTCCCACCTGTAGAGCGCGTCGCAGCCACAGGCGCGCCACCCATTTATTTTCATTTGCATGCGATCTTTGTGTAACAAGTTTTTATATATAGGAGAGAACCTTCCACTTTACCTTATTTCACATACCCGCCCCTCTCCTTCCTCACCACCCCACACTTTAATTTATTATAGGTTTTTTAATATATGTGAATTTTAATAATTCTGCATGTATTTCAAATGTGACTCTTCCTAGCAAAAGGCGACAGGCATGGTCAAAGGGCAGTAGCCCGCAATACAGTCAGGCATGTAAATAGACAGTCAGACATGTAAATAGACAGTCAGGCTGGTAAATAGACAGTCAGGCATGTAAATAGACAGTCAGGCTGGTAAATAGACAGTCAGACATGTAAATAGACAGTCAGGCTGGTAAATAGACACGTCAGGCTGGTAAATAGACAGTCAGGCTGGTAAATAGACAGTCAGGCTGGTAAATAGACAGTCAGGCTGGTAAATAGACAGTCAGACATGTAAATAGACAGTCAGGCTGGTAAATAGACAGTCAGACATGTAAATAGACAGTCAGACATGTAAATAGACAGTCAGGCATGTAAATAGACAGTCAGGCATGTAAATAGACAGTCAGGCTGGTAAATAGACAGTCAGGCTGGTAAATAGACAGTCAGGCATGTAACTAGACAGTCAGGCTGGTAAATAGACAGTCAGGCTGGTAAATAGACAGTCAGGCTGGTAAATAGACAGTCAGGCTGGTAAATAGACAGTCAGGCTGGTAAATAGACAATCAGGCAGGTAAATAGACAGTCATGCATGTAAATAGACAGTCGGGCTGGTAAATAGACAGTCAGGCAGGCCAATAGACAGGCAGGCAGATACATAGACAGTCAGGCTGGTAAATAGACAGTCAGGCTGGTAAATAGACAGTCAGGCAGGCCAACAGACAGTCAGGCAGGCCAATAGACAGTCAGGCACGTAAATAGACAGTCAGGCTGGTAAATAGACAGTCAGGCAGGTAAATACACAGTCAAGCAGGTAAATAGACAGTCAGGCAGGCCAATAGACAGTCACGCAGGCAAATAGACAGTCAGGCAGGTAAATAGACAGTCACGCAGGCAAATAGACAGTCACGCAGGCAAATAGACAGTCAGGCAGGCCAATAGACAGTCAGGCAGGCTAATAGACAGTCACGCAGGCAAATAGACAGTCAGGCAGGCCAATAGACAGTCAGGCAGGCAAATAGACAGGCAGGCAGATAAATAGACAGGCAGGCAGATAAATAGACAGACAAGCAGGTAAATAGACAGTCAGGCAGGCAAATAGACAGTCAGGCAGGCAAATAGACAGGCAGGCAGATAAATAGACAGACAAGCAGGTAAATAGACAGTCAGGCAGGTAAATAGACAGTCAGGCTGGTAAATAGACAGTCAGGCAGGCCAATAGACAGTCAGGCTGGTAAATAGACAGTCAGGCAGGCCAATAGACAGTCAGGCTGGTAAATAGACAGTCAGGCAGGTAAATAGACAGTCAGGCAGGTAAATAGACAGTCAGGCTGGTAAATAGACAGTCAGGCAGGCCAATAGACAGGCAGGCAGGCCAATAGACAGTCAGGCAGATAAATAGACAGTCAGGCAGGCAAATAGACAGGCAGGCAGATACATAGACAGTCAGGCTGGTAAATAGACAGGCAGGCAGGCCAATAGACAGTCAGGCAGGCAAATAGACAGGCAGGCAGATAAATAGACAGACAAGCAGGTAGATAGACAGTCAGGCAGGCTAATAGACAGGCAGGCAGATACATAGACAGTCAGGCTGGTAAATAGACAGTCAGGCAGGCCAATAGACAGGCAGGCAGATAAATAGACAGTCAGGCATGTAAATAGACAGTCAGGCAGGTCAATAGACAGTCAGGCAGGCAAATAGACAGGCATGAAGATAAATAGACAGACAGGCAGGTAAATAGAGAGTCAGGCATGTATACAGCAGACAGAGATAGAAATGGGGGGAAGGGGGGTTGTGCTCAGACAGAGATATGTGCGAAGAGCCTCACAGTTAAAGTAAAGAGACACAGAGACAAAACGTTGATTAAACCAACCAATGAACATTATCGTATAAATTAAAGGCTTTGCTCATTCTTCACACAGACACTAACACCCCCGCCCTCCCTTTGCCAAAGCCGTGGTTCACATGACTCACCTATGGGTATGGGAGCCTGGTAGCTGAGGGCGGCAGGACCAGCCATGGGAGACACCAGTCCATCACCCACACCCACCCCTATCCAACAGCACCACCACACCCCCCAAACTACAACCACCCCCACACTCCGCCACCCCGCCATGCTGCGGGTCTCACAATCACTCGGCCATCAACTGTCTAGTGTTATGTTGTCATTATTTCAAGTTCTGGCCAAAACGAAACAAAGCTAGACTTGTATTGAAAATAGAAGAGAACATCAAAGGTCTGGAGTGTTGATTACCCTTTATTCTTGTGCTGTTGTCTTGTCTTCATTGTAAGGTCTTGCCCAAACTAAAAGCTTGGTTAGTTTTAAACAAAACTCCATCACCGGTAATTGTAGTCATTTACACATCCATGAAGTATCTGTTGATGTCCCTTTATATTTCTTATGTCGTTATCTGGTCATCATTTGAAGTCCTGTCCAAATAAAAAATGATGTTTATTTGAAAATTTAAAAAAAAACCATCAGCCTCATTTACTCTCGTTTACACATCCATCAAATATTCAAGCTCTTTGCCTTGTTTGTTTTTGTGTTCTCTTTTCACCATGTTCTGGCCGAAGTTGAAAGCTTGGTTAGTTGAAAAAAGAAAGAATAGAAAAGAAAACCTGTACTCTGTCGTTTGTTCACATTTACACGTCAGGTTGTTCTGGGATAAATTGCATTCTTGGTCGCAAGGAAAGTATACCAGGATAAACAAAAAGAAAGAAAGTAAGCACTCTCCGTCCTTAATCACATAGATGTCTTACACATTCTTAGTGATTTCCCCTTTAATTTGTTTGATTTTTTCACAACTCAAAACTCTGTCCAAGCAAATACCACGTGAAAGGAAAAGCGCATATACAGCGCCGTATACGGCGTATGGTTTACAGACGATCCTACTTGTATTCCGTTCACCGGGCTTCAACGGGGTGTAAGTTAAAGGATAAGCACAAATGTGGCCCGGTATTGGGAATCTACACTACATGTCGGAGTGGTGCATAGCGCTACAGTGGCTAAATCCTCAGTTCATTATTGCAGAACATGGCTAAGTTCAATATTGCAGAACATAAACATCCAGTCATCACCTTGACGATAAAATGCCAACCACAGTGCCAGGAACTGACCGCTGCACACACTCACGCACCGAGACACTACTTAACAACAACACAAAAAACAGATTATTACAAAAAGCCGATAAAAGTGTGTCAGTCACTCGCGAGACACAAACAAAAACGCCCACATATACAAATACAACCCAAAAGGCATAAAAGAAAGAGAAAATGCAAAACAAATGTTCTAATTGGGTGTTCTACACATTCTTGAATATTCGAGCATGTGCACGTGTGCGTATATATGCGCGTTTATCTGCGTGTGTGTGCACTTACTATGACCACTAGCCTAACACTGAGGAAGTGGAGTTGTAACTGAAAGAGGAAAGCGGCAACAATCGTCACTGACAAAGTGGCCATACTGTCCCCTACCGCTCGGCTTTCACACACACACACTCACTCACACACACCTCTCTCTGGCACGCTGTGGTTTGGTCGCCCGCGCGGTTGATAAGCGATGTCGAGAGGTGACCGTTTGGGGAAGTAGAGGGGATGGGGATGGATGCAATAACGAGGGTGGGGGAGATGGAAAGGGGTGACCGTTTAGGGAAGTAGATGAGTTGGTGGGATGCAACGACGGGGGTGGGGGTGGAAGGGTGGCTGCTTAGCGGGTAGATATGGCACAAGGAGGATTGGGGGGCTGGGGGTTCGTTTTTGTGGGGGAAGGGGGTTAGTGCAATGAAGGGGTGAAATAGTGGGTGGGGTGGGCAG